>QNQO01003470.1:0-63876 GCA_003290165.1 Berberis thunbergii | reverse complement strand
ACACACTTTTTATTGTACATTGAACTGTCCCAACAAGCAACAAGAAAATGAAAGTTGAAAGGATAATGGAACCATAAGGACCATCATGATATTCAAACACCATCAGTCTGACTAGTCACACAAGGTATTCAAAACACAATCACACATAAGATTTAACTATCATTCCTACATAAGACGTTTTAAACCTCAATGACAAGAAAATTAGACTAATTCCTCTCATTGATAACATTGATTCAGAAAAAGTCCTTAAATCAAAAAAGTTTACAGTTTTCTCAACACATAAAAATATAATAACTGCAACATTGTCTACGTCGTCTTCCCGGTTGCGCAACTAGCCCAATTTGTTGTAACACACATCCAACGTGCAGCACGCTCCACAATCGAGTTCATCTTCTGGGTCGAAGATATTGTGTGCAATCTCGCATAATAAGTCCTACAAAGGCAAAGTTATATGAACTAATAATTTACAGTTTAAACCAAAATTGGAAAAAAGAACCAAGAACTTACAAAGTTTAACAAAATTGGAAGAAAGTTCTACCTGTTATGCTTCTTCCACTCCAACTCTGCACGTGTGCACCAAAAACTTCTTAAAGCCATTTGGGAGATAATGACAGGTCTTATTGTCTGAGCATAACCAATGTTAGGCATCAAAGTCACTCCTTTGAACTTTCTCCTCACACGGGAGTCAATACCCTTGGGTCTCCTCCAGCTCTCCTGATAATAATTACATTCCATTTCATGTGAACATCCATAGATCCATGCTTAATGAAGCAACAAACAAAGAAGTACTTGGCAGACTCGGTCTAATTATATGTTTAAATATATTCTCATTTTCCCATTTGTGTTGTAATTTTCTACAAACATACATTAGCATCTTTGATCTTGAATATTGCATGTAAGGGTATCCTGGACAATTTTATCTAAACTCCTATTTATATGTGATTTTGCATAGAAAACTCTATGAACAAGCATTGTATGTAGAGTATGGCATGCACTATGCGTTGTGTTTGAACTACCTTCTCACATCCTATATTAACATTAACTTCTCCCTAACAAAACACTATAAAAATTAAATAAACATAACGAGATGGCCTTATCAAGGCTACGTATAAAAACCATCGACATGTTGGGTTCAGTCATGTACATGAAGTCATATGGTAAGCTTAGCAAAGAATGATTTTAGTGCCAGAGACGCATCTAGAAATACACAGTAATAGATCTCTGCAAATGTAAGCTTCATGAGTCAGTACTTTCAAGAGAGCAATGATATCTGTAAGGGTTTATATAATACAAGGAACACGTGATAGGTCAGTTGGTTTTCAATTAGAAAACAATCTTTGCCATATAATCCGAATAAGCTGAATATAGAGGAGAGGAAAACTTCATAGGTCACAAAAACCTTGAAATAATGCATATTATAAGAATAGTTAAGGTGTTATGACTTTGCCTTGTCCCTGTGTATAACAAAGGAAAAAAGTATAACAATGAAATTGTGAAAGTGATCCATGATTGTTTTAAATTATTCCAATCTAAAAACCGTAAAAACTCCACAGAACTAACAAATTAACTATAAGGATTGGGCAAGACAAGACATTCGCAAAGAAAGCGAAAATCATTTATAATGTTTCAAATCATACATAGGACCACAAATCAAAAGTTGTGAAAATTTAATAAGATTTCAAAAGCCAAAGATACCAAATAGTTACTGAAGGCAGTGAAAGAACAAGTATTACTTCTTAGCAAACTTAGTCTCGAATGCAGATAATGTAATATCCAGTCATTCACATCTAAGGAGACTAACAGGAAAAAAACATACCTTGATAGAGATCTTTCTGTCACTTTGAGGCCTCTTGAACTTCTTGACACGCTTCTTAATTATCTTTTTGGTGAGAAGGGAACTGCCATGGCTTCTGCAATAGAAAAAAAAAAATCTGGATTATTAGTTTCCCATTGAAATATTATCAATTGAGACTAGAAAAAAGGCTAACACTCTCGTTTTCCAAAAGAACCGATATTTGCATAATAACCTAATAATCTGTCTTTTTTCAGACTACTTGCCTCTGCATCAGTGGAACAAAATCTATAAACGCCTCTTTACAAAAACTCAAGCAAATTTATATACTCATTCATCGAAAACACCTCATAATGAAGAGACAAACTTATCATTAATCGAAAACACTCGTAATGAAGACACAAACCCATCTAACACAGGTATCAAGTATTGGATATTACTAATTTCAATGAATTTACATACAAATCATAAACAGAATCAAAGAATACCTGCTTGGGTTGCCTCAAGACCGAACCCTAAGAAATCAAGAGATGGGAGACGACAAGTTAGGGTTTAGTTTGAATTTATAAGGGACTTGCATCAGAAGTTGTCGAGTGGCGTGGTGAATAAACCAAGGATTGTGAGTGCTGCTATGATTTTAATAGGCCCCTACTAAATAACACCATCATTTCTACTGATGAACACCACAATTTTTTTTTAATCTACTGAAGGACACAATCACTATATACACAAGAAAAAACCCTAACCCTAACCCCTCTTCTTCTCCATCAATCACAACCACCACTTTCTTTCCTTCCTTTCACCCACTACCTCACCACCTCCACCTCACCTCTCATCCTCTTTTTTCTTCTTCAACCACCACCACGCCACCATCACCTCTCTGTCACGACCAACACCTGAAATTATCCAGAAGAACTAGAAATTCAAAAATTTGGGGATTCAAATCAGAGATGGTTGCACAAGTAAAGAGGTTAAAATGGTTTAAATTGGGGTGACCGTTGTAAAGGGCATTTAAGACATTTACTATGCATGTGGTTGTTAACTAGTTGTTGGGGTTGTTAGAAGTAGAAGGCCATTGTACACGTGATTGAATTTGAATGAATTGTTGTTTACCTCCCTTATATAAAGAGGTGATGTTTTGTAATAAGTTTTTCATGAAGAGTAATAATTGAAATTTCTTCTTCTACCCCTGGCTCTCTAGAGAGATTCTTTCTTGTCTCTGTTACCATCTCATTCTTCCCTATTTCACCATAAATTTCAATTCTCCAGAGCTCATACTAGTTATCTGTCCGACCCAATCATCACAAGGTTGTGACAATTGGTATCAGAGCAGCCATCTTGGGTATGTAAATAAGAACTAAAGAAATGGAAAGCTTCATGAAGGAATCAAGAAAACAAACATTAGAAACCAATGGACAGATTGATTGTCTTAAATAAGGATGTGAGTAGATTAACACAAATGGGTGAATCCACTGAGAGAAAGATAGATCAGATGATGCACAATATTGCATTTGGCCTCCAATCAGCAGAATATCCAAATAGGAGAGGCTAGTAACTCACATTCACCTGGTTCCAATGCACATCCAGTGAGATCGGAACATTGCCATCACCATGCCAATGGACAAGGTAACCCTCAATATAGATTCCCTCGCCTAGACTTTCCACATTTTGATGGAAGTAACCCCAAATCTTGGATTAAGAAATGTGAAAGATACTTTCAACTACACAAGGTGATTATGACAAAGTGGCAATGGCTTCATTGCACTTTGATGAAGGCAGACACATGGTTATTAGATTACCAAGTGGGAAAAACTAGAATCAGATGAAATTAAATGATCTAGGATATGTGTATCAGATTTGTAGACCTCTTCAAGACAACTATGTTGACAGATTCAACAAGCTTTACCAAGATCAGACTATTGATGCTTATCTGGAACAATTTGAGGAATTAAAGGCTTTGTTGGCAAGATACAATATCTTCGGGCTAGGAATATGCTAGGAATATTGCATTTGTTGGAGATTTCCTCTCCTTATACTTGGTCTTTATTTTGGGTTAACTTCCTTATGTTTAGCTTGTATCCTTATTTTGAGTGGTGGGTTTTCACTATATATGTAACCATGAGATATCAATGAAAGGGAAGGAATTTAAGGTGCTAAAAACTATCATGGTATCAGAGCAATCGAAATTCCTCTAAAAAAAAATGAAACTTCTATGAATCGCCATGGCCGGAGGAGGTAACAATGGCAAAAGCAAGAATGATGCAATCACGTCATATATGATAATCCTGGAGCACTTGTGACTCATATGCAATTGAAAGGAACGAATTATGAATGTGCGAATGCTGTGCACAGTGTGAGTAGGCGTGGGACAACTTTATCTGTGACTAAGGCAGATTGCGCAGAATTTCCTGGTCTTACCGAAGATCAATGGACAACGCTTGTGACGATGCTGAACGCCCAAAAGATTACTCCCACAGAAAAGCTGACTGGTAAGATTTCTGAATAACAGTGGATTCTTGATTCCAGAGCTTCGCATCATATGATCGGATCTATTGATCTTCTTGTTGATGTTTTCGAAGTGGCTCCATGTCCCGTGGGACTACCGAATGGAGATGAAACAATGTCAACGAAAGAAGGAACAATGGTTATTGGAAATAAATTGAAATTGTCACATGTTTTATTTGTTCCACAGTTGAATTGCAATTTGTTGTCTGTTGGTAAATTACTTTGTGAAGCAACTTTATAATCACTCTTACTAATAAGTTTTGTGTGATACATGACCGTACCTCGAGGACCCTGATTGGTGTGAGTGAACAACGTGACGGGATCTATGTCTTGCGGGGTGTGACATAGGTGCACATGCACAAGGTGAATGCAAGAATGATGTTGAGTTGTGGCATCGTCGTATGGGACATCCGTCTTATCGTATTGTAGGTGATCTACACATTTAATTCAGTTATTGTTGATTTGGAAAATAAAGTTTGTGAAATTTGTCTGCGTGCAAAACAAACTAGAGATGTCTTTGAACAAAGTAGTCATAATGCAAATGAATCTTTTTCCCTGATTCATTGTGATTTATGGGGGCTTATCGTGTCCCGTCCTCTTGTGGAGCAATTTATTTCTTAACCTTCGTGGATGATTTTACTAGAACAATGTAGATTTATTTGCTTATTGAGAAATCTGAAGTGCATAATATTTTGAAGAATTTTTGTTCTATGGTTAGTAGACATTGGTAAAGAAGTGAAAATATTGAGGAGTGATAATGGGACTGAATTTACTTCACTAAAGTCTTTCCTTGTTGAAAAAGGAATTGAATTTCAAACATCTTGTGTTGGGACTCCTCAACAAAATGGTAGAGTAGAAAGAAAGCATCGTCATATCTTGAATGTGGCTCGTGCCTTGCGTTTTTAGGCTAGTCTTTCCATTCAATTTTGGGGAGAATGTGTGTTGGCCGTTGGGTATTTGATTAATAAGACACCCTCTTCCGTCTTGGGTGGGAAAACCCCTTGTGAAGTTCCGTTTAATGTTCCATCTTATGAAAACATTCGTACATTTGGGTGTTTTTGCTTTGCTCGAGTTCAGGAAAATGATAAATTTGCATCTAGAAGTCGTAAATGTGCTTTTGTGGGTTATCCGTATGGAAAGAAGGGATGGAAATTGTATGATTTGGAGAAAAATGAGTTCTTTGTTTCTTGTGATAATGTTTTTAGTGAGGGGAGTTTCCATTTCAAAAACCCCCTACTGATCCTATTATTGCCACAAGCAACGAGTTCCTAGTTGAAGATGCCGTTGGTGATGAAAATTCCATGGATCCAACGCCGTTACAGTTGGGTATAGATGATGAATCGCAGGAGCCTAGCGATAGGGGGAGTCTTGGTATTGTTGAATCCGTGTCCATTGCTCCTAGTGCTACAGAAGGCTGTACACAACGTCCTCCGAGCCGTTTACAGGACTATGTGTGTTACCGCTCGCTGCCCCGATCCCGTCACACCAAATCCTACTTCTCAGTTGTCCTCAGGTACTCCATATCCCATGATTATGTAAGTTTATAAGTTTTCTCCACCACATCGTCGTATTTTGGCAGCTATTACAGCCGAGACTGAGCCTACCCATTTTTCCGAGGCTGTCAAACATGACAAATGGCGCACTGTTATGCAAGAAGAAATAATGGCTCTCGAAGATAATGGGACGTGGACTGTGGAGACTTTTCCTTCTGGGAAGAAACCCATCTGTTGCAAATGGGTTTACAAAATGAAGTACAATTCCGATGGCTCAATTAAGCGTCATAAGGCGCGCCTGGTGGTGCTTGGGAACAATAAGAAAGTAGGGATAGATTACAATGAAATGTTTGCTCCTGTTGCTAAAATGGCTACAGTAAGAGTTCTGTTAGCAGTGGCCGCCGAAAAGAATTGGGATTTGCATTAAATGGATGTTCGTAATGCATTTTTACATGGGGACCTTGACAAATAAGTTTATATGCCGCCAACCCTTGGCTTTTCGGGCTCACCTCTTGGGAAAGTGTGTTGACTATGGAAATCTCTTTATGGTTTGCAGCAGGCACCCCGAAATTGGTTTGCTAAACTCTCATGCATTAAAAACTTATGGATTCCTTTAGTCTTATTTTGATTATTCTCTGTTTACGTTTAAACGAAATGGTGCTATTCTGGTTGTTTTTTTGTATTTGATGATTTTATATGATTCGGGAATGTTAGCTCGATTTAAGGAATATCTCAGTGATTGTTTTCACATGAAAGATCTTGGTAAATTGAAGTAGTTCTTGGGGATTGAAGTCTCCATGGTGCCGAAGGGATATTTTTATCTTAACGCAAATATGCTGGACATAGTCGCAGAAACAGGAAAGTTGGGCGCCAAACCAGCCACTATTCCACTGAAGCAATCATGGACTTGCTTTAGATAACAACCCTTTCACGGCCAACCAGGAGCAGTATCGTCATCTTGTTGGACGATTGATTTACCTCACAATTACACATCCTGAGTTGTGCTATCGGTTCATGCATTGGCTCAATTCATGCAATCACTGCCGACCTGTCATTGGGAAGTAGTTTTATGAATGGTCTGCTATATCAAAGGATGTCCTGGATAGGGAATTCTCTTACGCGCTAGCACCGACGTTCAACTACATGGCTACTGTGACTCTGATTGGGCTAGTTTTTCAGTCACTCGCCGGTCCATTACCGGGTATTTTGTGCTTCTTGGGACTTCAACAATCTCATGGAAAACGAAGAAACAACACATGGTTTCTCGATCTTCTGCTGAGGTCGTGTATCGCTCTCTGGCAATGCTCACGTGTGAGCTTAAATGGTTGAAGGGTCTATTATCCTCGTTGGGAGTCTCTCATACACGGCTTATGTGTGTATATTGTGATAGGCAAGCTGCCATGCATATCGCAGCTAATCCAGTGTTTCATGAACGTACCAAGCACATAGAAGTGGATTGTCATCTCGTTCGGGTTACTATCCAAGATGGTCTCATTTCTACTCACTATGTCCGCACTGGTGATCAATTGGCTGATATATTCACCAAAGCTATCGGAAAGAAACAATTTGCGTCTTTTCTCGACAAGTTGGACATTCGAATTCTTCATGCACCAACTTGAAGGGGAGTGTTGTCAAGATACGGTATCTTCGGGCTAGGAATATGTTAGGAATATTGCATTTGTTGGAGATTTTCTCTTCTTATACTTAATCTTTATTTTGGGTTAACTTCCTTATGTTTAGCTTGTATCCTTATTTTGAGTGGTAAGTTTTCACTATATATGTAACCATGAGATGTCAATGAAAGGCAAGGAATTTGAGGTGCCAAAAACTATCAATGTTGGCAAGATACGGTATCTTCGGGCTAGGAATATTGCATTTGTTGGAGATTTTCTCTCCTTATACTTAGTCTTTATTTTGGGTTAACTTCCTTATGTTTAGCTTGTATCCTTATTTTGAGTGGTGGGTTTTCACTATATATGTAACCATGAGATATCAATGAAAGGCAAGGAATTTGAGGTGCCAAAAACTATCAGGCTTGGATGGTAATGTCTAACCCAACTCTCTATGAATCTTATTTTGTCCTTAGTTTTATCAGTGGTTTAAAGCCTAAAATCAAAAGAGTGGTACAAATGTTCAACCCTAGCAATCTGGCTCATGCATTCTCTTTAGCCAAGATGCAAGAAGGGTGTATCCATCCACTGACAACACATACCACTTCATCCCATTCCAAGAACAACCAAGCCCAATCTTTTTCTAAAATTCTTGGTCTAAGAACAAGTTTTACAATACTCCTTCATTCACTAGCCAAGCTAAACCATTTATACAAGAATAGATTTCCAACTCCTCTGTCAATAAGGCTCCTTTATTGTCAACACCACCACAATACAAAGCCAACAACATCAATCCTCCTATAAGAAGAAGTTTCAATTATTACTCTTGATGAAAAACTTATTACAGAGCATCACCTCCTTATATAAGGGAGGTAAACAACAATTCAATTAATCATCCAATCGGAGGTTGACACGTGTACAATGACCTTCTACTTTCTAACAACCCCAAAAACCAATTAACAACATGGTAGAGTAAATGTCTTAAATGCCCTTTACAACGGTCTCCCCCAATTTAAACCATTTTAAACCTCGTTACTTGTGCAACCATCTCTGATTTGAATCCCCCAAATTGCTGAATTTCTAGTTCTTCTGGATAATTTCAAGTGTTGGTCGTGACACTCTCATCTCTCTCCTCCTCCCCTTGCCACCACTTCCTCGCCACCGCTACCTCTAATCCTCCCCTTTACCACCTCACCACCGCCACCTCTCCTCCTCCCCTTTACCACCTCGCCACCACCACCTCTCCTCCTCCCCTTCACCACCACCACCTCACCATCGCCACTCTCACCTACCTCCTCACATCTACTTCTTCTCTGTTTTTTCTTTTTTTTTCCCTTTTTTTGCCCTATTTTTTCGATTTTGCCTTCACGACAGTTCCTACAAGTGGGGAACCACATTCGCCGGAATCTGGGGACAAATTTTTTTTTATCGATGGTGCAACAATAACACAGTTGCCGCCTCAGTTTGTTATATAGAATGCAAATAACACTCAAATTTTTTATATTGATGGTGCAGTAAGAACCAGTTACCGCCTTAGTTTGTAAAAAGAATGCAGAAAGCACTCAAATTTCTCATATAAGAAATTTGTTGATGGTGCAGCAAAAACACAATTATCACCTCAGTTATAAAAAAAAAACCAATTGTAAATACTGGTGTATGATCCGAGATGCCCATATGTTTAGTAGTATATATAGGAATTTTGGGTTGTTGGTTATATAATGCAATTAGCTTGTGGTTCATGCTTGATCAGAATTGTAAATGCTAGTTATATAATGCAATTGCATTTTCATTGCTTATAATATTTGCATCCATAGTATATAAAACACAACAAAAACACTTCCATTTGCAGATTTGTTTGCAAATGGAAGAAGGACACAACAAAACACTTCCATTTGCAGATTCGCTTCGCAAAATATTTTATTTTTTCCCTTCAAATTCAAAAAAGTAAAATTTGCCTTTTAAATTTCTGCTCAATACTTACAGCTGACAGAATGAATAAAAAAGGGGGAGAAGGGGTCTCCCTGTCTAAGACCTCTCGAGGATTTGAAAAAAACTTATGTAAGTGCCTTGAACATAACTGAGTATTAAGAGTTTGTATCCAAACGCAGTGGCTCATGCGAGCCACCACACTCACATACGCAGTCTAAAATGTGAATACAATAAAAGCAAATCGCAGCAACTCATGTGACCCTTTCCAAAATGCCTAGAAAAAACCCAAAACATAGCAGAACACGCTTAAGAGAAAAATCTATTGACAAAAGAGATTTTTGACATTGTATTTCTTGTCTAAAATGTGGTTTAACAATGGATTTTATTTGTTATAAGTGTATTTAAACAAAATTACAAAAAATTAAATTTTGGCTCAAATAAAAATAAAAATAAAAAATGGACAAAGTCTAGTTTTTACCCAAATGCAGCGGCTCATGCGAGGATGTGTCTTACCCTCGGATGTTCTGCTACGTTTGGGCAAAAACCTGACTTTGTTTCAAACAATCGCAAAATTTCTGCAATTTTTAAGACCACATTCGCATCCATTTGTTGCGATTATGATTATTGGGCTCACATTTCCCGTTGCGTTTGGGTATCTCATGGAAGGATTGGTCGTTATCCTCCTATTATTTTCATTTTTTCCTTTGTCTATGAGATTCAAGCAACTTTTTAGAAACTGGTAATGCATACATGGGGAAACCACCATGGTTTGCATAATCACAAGCAAATTACTTGGGAAAACATAGAGAATTGATTGTGAAAACAAATAGAATTGATTGGGAAGACAAATAGAATTGTTTGGGAAGACAAATGTCATTTAAGTTGAGCATTATAAAATATAAGTAGTATATTAGTTCTCATCACCCAAAGAAGAGAAGGTCAAGAGAAAAGGTCAATGTTCAAAGAAGAAAACTTAGACGAATAATTGGATGAAATGGGAAATCCGAAAGATGACTCGTTCTGGTATGAGGACCCCCACTTGTCATCGTCTTCAGATGATGATGAGGAAGAAGGACAGTCAGAGGAGAAAGATGGTAGTGAATCATCATCGTCCTCTGATGAGGACGATGATGGTGGCGATGGGGGAATTCGTTAGTGGACTACTACTCCTTCAAAGAAGAGGGTCGCGAATGCCATCCCCTGAATGACTCTGTTGAGCGTCTCAAGACCAATTTATGTAATTTTTTTGTATTTTGTTTTGTAATATTTAAAAATATTATTGTTTAATGTTTTTTTTTTGTGTTTTTGTATTGTAATATTTTTTTTTATTCTAAATTTTCAATTTGTGTTTGTTAATTCATGACATTCTGTTCTGAAGAAAATAAGAGAAAAGGAAGAAGAAAATAAGAGAGGGGAAGAAGAAAAACACAAAAGAGGAAAGAGGATAAGAGAGGGAGAGGGAGAGGGGAGGAGGTGGAAGAGGAGGCCGACGGTGTGGTGGTGCGGTTGATGGTGGCAGGGTGGTGGTGCGGTCGATGGTGGTGGGGTGGTGATGGTTCTTGATGGAGAAGAGAGGGAGAGAGGAGAAGAGAGGGAGATATGGAGAGAGAAGAATAGAGGGAGAAAGGGATAGAGGAGGTGAAGAAGGAGGCTGTGGTGTGGTAATACGTTGATGGTGTCAGGGTGGTGGGGTGGTAAATGTTCTTGATGGAGAAGGGAGAGAGAGGAGAAGAAACGGAGAAATGAGAAGAGAGGTTAGTTTTTTTTCTTTTATTAGTGGTGCCCTTCAGTAGTGGTGGTGTCCTTTAGAAAGTAGGGGGTTGGTGGTGTCCATTAGTAGAAGTGGTGGTGTTATTTAGCAGGGGCCTTTTAATAAGGTAGCGATTTGTTGACACCACCGCTTTTGTTGAATCACACCACCACCTTCTACCACCCTACGTAATAATTTCATTCAAATCAAATAAAAGAAAGTTGAATAGCCAAAATTTTGAATAGACAAAGGTTTTTACTTGTTAACAATTCTTTTAAACTTCAAAAATTGACTACAAACTTGATTTCTAACATATTTAAGCAAAATAAAGCAAAACCCTAAAACTTGTTGGACTCCTACTTTAGCTTAACATTGGACCGATCCAAATATTAATGAATTAAAATAAATACTAATACTAATATACCATCATTCTCCCTAATTAAAAAAAACTCATCCTCGAGCTTAGTCGTTGTCAGCCAAGCCATCAACGATCATGGAAATATGCTCTTGCGCTTCATGACCAGTGGTGTCATTCTGAGGAGAGGAAGCATGCATCAGCAACCACATATCTCCCTCATTTCCATCTACAATAAGAGTAATTACCTTATCTTTTCGGCAATCTCAACGAAGATGACCAACTTGTTACATCCGAAACATTTGAAATTAGGATTGTAAGCAACAGTGCATGCAACTGGTTAGCAGATGAGATAGGCACCAAATTTGTATGAGACGTAACTGAAGTAGTCAAATGATATTGTGAATGTGTTTCAACTTTTTTAGCATATTGTTCTACTTTTGCCATTGTAGTAATCAAAATTATACCAAAAGCTTCTTGTATAGGTTGAGAAAGTGCATGCAACTTGGGATGTTACTTGCTTCAAAAAATCGACCAAACGGAAATAAACTGAACCAAAAAACCCCGAACCGATTAAAAACTGATACCATATATATCGATTGAAACTCGTACCGTATAAATAAATTAAAAACCCGAGATAATAGAACTGAACCGATGACATTTATCGGTTAGAGCGACAACTTATTTTTACAAATCTCGCTTGTGCGAGTCAGACAACCCTAACGTATATCATCTCCTTTCTCTCACTCTCTCCTCTGGTAAGCTCTCATTTATTCTTTTTCTTTTCTCCAACAGTCCATTTCATCCAACAAAAATGGCGGAGACGGTTGATTTAATCCTTCTCCTCTCAAACTCTCCCCGTTTTTTCCTTAAAACACTTAGCCTTGTTCAAATGACGGTGGAACCTGTGTGATCTTCCTGCTACTATAACTTAGATCAAAATCTCCTTCAACCTCACTGCTCTTCTCATCCCCTATAAAGGAATCACCTCACAACTCTTTTATTCTTCTTGCAACGAAAACTATGGAATCCAGAGTTTCAGATCTCTTTGATGGTTGTCACCTTCAAGAGCAGGCACAGAGCTACATGTACTGGCTTTTGTGATTTTCCCACCCTTGCGATGCTGACGACACCGTCTCCCCCCTTCTCCTCTTATCTTTCTCTCATTCCCTCTTACTTTATGTTTAATTTAAAAAAAAAATTCCACCATCGCTACCAGACACTAGCAACCCCGACCTCTCTTGCCTGCTTTGATGAAGAAAATTGTTTAGGTATATTCTCAAGTTAAATTCATATCTTGAGGTCTAGTTTTGTATTTTATTCATAGGATACTTTTAGAGATATATGAAAATTATGATTCATTAATTTTTCTTCAAGATACATGTTAATATATCGAAGTTCATCTGTGGGTTATTGTTTGACGAGCATTTTGGTAATCAATGTGAGCCTATTGACAGTCAATGCACGTTAGCTAGTCCTAGGAGAGAATGCAATAGTAATTAATGATGGGAGTAACCTCTAATTAGTTTTTTATGATAGGTGGTAAATCTCAAACAACCCAATTTTTTGTCCACATATAGTTTTACATTTGAAATTAATTTTTCTCCCTGAACTTTATATACAATTTGATTTGTCGCTCATATATTTATCTTTTGTACTCCTATAAAGTAGCTTGTTCGATTCATTTTCTTTCTACAAGATTAGATGGAGTTTTGTTTAACAATTGGCGTTTTATTTAGTTACTTATGTATTGTTCAATTTTTTTAAAGTATGTGAAATTAATTAATTATTATAATATCATTAATTAACTATGACTTAACATTTCGTCCCCCTTCAACAAAAATCCTGGCTTTGTCATTGTTCAAGAGGTTAGGTCAAATCTTCCACTCTTATCCCCCTCTCATTTTCTCGAATGGAAGATTCCTTTCAGATCTTATTGGGTGGATTTTTTTAGAGATATGGAATGTCACGCCCCGATTTTCGAAGGAAACGAAAATCCCAAAAAGCCACGTAGGATTATCCGTTTTCCCCAAAACTCGGGACGTGAGAATTCAATAATAACAGAAACAAATAGCAGCATGAACTAAACATCTGAAACAAATAAAAATCTAACCCGGAGAAGATTGGCATGGTTAGCTCACTAGTGAAACTCCAGTACTGCAGCTCAAAATCTCTAAACCTGAAAGACTACTCGGCTACATTCCAAAAGGAATGTACCCAAGAAGCAAAAGCTCACTCGGGTCAGCAATAAAGCTGGTGTGAGAAATCTTCATCCAAAAATTCAATAAATCCACACGTGACAACATTAAAATAAACCAAACAATAAATAACCACGCCATCAGGTAGTTCCTCAATGAGGCAATGGTGTTATCATCCTAATAAATAAATATGCATTCTTAATAAATAAAGCGGACAGTATCTGTACAGTGCGGGAGGCGGGCCGTCACAGTTTGGTATCAGAGCCTGACCCAGCCGGAAGTGTGCCACGTGGAGGTGGGCCCTCGGGCAACGTGGACGTTGTGCCTGTGTGGCCAACGAGGACGTTGGGCCTTAAGGGGGGTGGACTGTGAGACCCTTGTGTGGGCGGACTTGAGGGGGAGGGTGAGGGTGAGGGTTGGAGCCCAACAGGCCCGTGGATCCCAAGAGGAGTTGGGCGAGCTACCAAGGGGAAACATAGTCCCACATCGCCTGGGTAGGGGAGGTTGATGATCTTTATATGTGCAGGGTCATCTCCCCATTGTACAGAGGCCTGTGGAGCCCCAGTAGGTGGGTGGAAGCAACAAATCTTTGAGGTGAGGGAGGTGCGGAATGTTGCCCAATAGCCCAAAGCGGACAGTATCTGTACAGTGCGGGAGACGGGTCGTCACATGGAAAATCAAGGTTTGTGAAGTAAGTAGGGAATGTGAAAGAGTTGCAGAAAGATGGATTTAGTGTGAAATTGGTTTTCATGGGATCAAGTTCGAGATTTAGTATATTGAAGGTTATGTATTTTGGTGGGTTCACTGTAGAATTGGTTTTGATAGGGTGAAGGGTTGAAGTCTGAAATTGGTTCAACTTACGTACAAGAATAGGGGAGGTGTTCTTCCATGCTTCCTCATATTCAACCTCATCCGGTTGTTTTCCATGATATGCTTGATAAGAGTGTCGAGTTGAACATCCATATCTTCTTCCACCATCCTGCAGATTTCTCACTCTACAGATTGTGATGGAAAAAAATAACCAAAAAAATTGAAAAATTTGAAACCGAACCTATTTGTTTGAAAAATAAGAAAATCGAACCAAACTGAAAATTAAATCCCTAGTTCGGTTCGATTCTAGTCCAATTTTGAACCGACCGATTCGATTAAGACCCCTTTATGCAACCTGACAACCTTTTAGTGTTCAAATTTATTCATCTTCAGTCTACTGCACAAAATATCAAGTCTAAGTTTATTCATCTTAAGTGTATTCAGATACTGTAGACTCGTCTTTGTAAGTTTATTTAAGATGCCAAACAAATTTTGCTTATAATCTTGGGGTATGAAAGCACGTTAATATTTTTTTCATCTTAGGCCAAGTCTAAACCAGTGCCTTCCTTAACAACTTGTCCATTTGGTCAACACAATAAACAAAAAATCAACAACATCGGGACCATAATAAATTGGAACATCTAATTTAATATCACCATGTTGTAAATGTTCCAAGCAATAAACAAAACAATCTAAAGAGTATATCAGACTAATAGTTTTTTTTTTTGGTTGCAATTTTCGTAAAATATAATGATATTTTGTTAACATCGTTAATAACTAAATGGCTATCTACCCTTAGCAATATTGGGTTCGCTAATCATTTGAAAAAAAATAAAAAAATAGAAAGAGTTGGGTTCCCTAGACGGGTGTATAAAAGACCCCCAAAAAAGAGTTGCATTATGTACCCGACTATTTGGCTGGGTTGCACCAACTCTTTGTTGCACTGATATTTTGGGATGTTTTGACTTTGTTGCACTAACCTAAAATATGTAACACCGACTTACTATTTTTATCAATAAAATCATTTTAAATTTTCTCTTTTTTTGAACATTAATTTGTTCTTGATGAAAGAACAAAAGTAAATATAATCGGTAGTGCTAAACTTCATTTACGAATTCTTATCTTTAAATTTTACATACAAACATCAAAAAAACACTAACCATTGTCACAAGTTCTACAATAAATAACAAATATATTGGTAGGTTGTGTAAAAAATCTTATGAAATTACCCTACAAACAAACTCTCTCTTCTATGTGCATCTAAAAAAGTGCAGAAGAGTATAATATTTTCATCAAACATAAAAGGGCAGAAAAAAAAAACCTATTAAAAAAGAATAAATAAATATGTAAGTAAGTGCATCAATTTAAAAATTCTTTGCAACTATTACAACAAATTCCAAAAAAATTCATGTAAAATCCAAAAAATTGTAATTGGAATCATTTCTATAAAGTCCTCAATCAACAACATGAGTACTCTTCTTCTCTTGGTAATTAATTAGAGCTATTTTGGGTTTAATAAAAGGGTTTTTTTTATTTTTTTATTTTTATTTTTATTACTTTGACACTCATTAGTTTATACCTATTATAGCTTGACCCTCGTTTTGAAAACTAATTGAGTCTAGCACTAATTTTTTTATAGAACCGTTAAGTCCATACCTTAGTTTTTTATTTTATTTTAATTGAGTCCAATTTTTTAACCCTAAAATCAAAAAATTGCCTCCACTGCCTCCTTTATTCTATCGACTTTCTCCTTCTCCCCTTAGCTATACTTATATCGGCCAACCCCACCCCAAAATCTTAACCCCCATTGCCACAACCACCTCCACACATGGAGAAACTCGGAACCACCACTGAAATCTATATGATCCATCAATGTCTTTGTTAAATAACTTGAGGAGAAGAGAATGTGAGATACATCAAAATATGAGGGAAATGCGATTTTTCCCAAATCATTGTATGATCCATCTTGAAACATTGCATTACTAGAAACACAACAACATTATTAACTTAATTTCTTCATAAACTGAAATAAATAAAAAATACTAAGTTTTTAAATATCATAGCAGGGTGGAAGAAGATGTAGTTTTCCCCAAAACGCAATGCACGGCCAATCTTCACTTTCACCTCTTTCTATTTGTTTATCTCTTCTTCGTCTTTGATCGAGCGTTCACTTGTGATGGCAAGTCCATGGAGAACGACATTAGGCGCGACACAAAACATGGAAGCTACGGGGGAATTGAGTTCTGGGCCAATCTAGAGCGGACGGACTGGCTCACAAACAAGGCCAGTACATCAAGATCTGGCGACACTGCTGGTTCGTGCTCAAGCCAGGGAAGCTCTTTTGTTTCAAGCAGTTGAACCAAGGCAAGATCTTGGTTACCTTCAAAACTGCTCCTTTATTCTCTTGTATTCTCTTTTTCCAAAGTCTATTATTTTGGTGTTTAGGGTTTCCAAATCAGCAGCAGCACCACCACGGAGGAGACCCTAATGCATTCAATCTATTTTCCTACAATTTTTAATTGAAGCCAATTGATTCTCACACTAACTCAACTTCTAATCTCTCTATCTACACATTCCACTTATACTTGCTCGCCCTTCTTATTCTGTTTTTTAAGTTCAAATTGTTGGAGAACAATCGTAACAATGTATAAATTTGTTTAAAATAAATAATATAACAATACAAATAATATTTGTATTATAAATTGATTACAACGAAATAAAATAAAATAAATAAATCTACTAACTTGTATTGCAGATAGAGGCTTGTGAAATCACTATCTTGAATTGGCGGAGTTGGTATGTCTTGATTTGTAGATAGAGGCTAGCAGATTCGCTATGTCCTATAGACGGAATTCGCCCCTACTCGGTGCTGTAGTTCTTTAGGCGTATGACTATCATGATTCAACTATCTAATACCAACACTCGTAACACAAAGGTGTTGGTTCTGACAAATTTATCGAATGCGATATCTCTCAGAAGTGAAAAAGAATGAATTTTCTAGAAAAAATTTGTGTTGAAGAACTTGTTTTTCTCTTCAATATATAGATAATAGAAGGGTGTGTTGATCATACACATCATTTCTTAATTTAAAAGACACATCTTTTCTTTTCAATGTTGGTTATTTGCTATACAAACTCCAACAATACCTCACATTTGTATAGTAAATATACAAAGTTGTCTTCTGGAGAGAAACATAGACATAATATGCATCGGGAGAAGTGTCTTTTGGACTTTAACATTCCTTAGTAAATACTTATCGGATTTATCGGTGATGCAGTGTGTATAGGAGACATTGAACTGTTCATCATGTTTAGTAAATCAAGACAATGAGCATCACACATATTATATCTTCACATTTTTGAATTCATAAGGTTGTGTTCATTTTTGTCTTGAACAAATCTCGGATTCATGAGAGCTTTAGAGAACTTAGCCATATCATTCTCATAAATGCGACCCCACATTTACTCTCATATAGGTGACACTTAGATTATTAATACCCTGTTGTATTCATCTTATCTCTCTAGAGATTAGTGTCATTAAGAATAAATAAATATTCACCTTGACCATCACAGGTAGTATACGTTTCTTATCATAGGAATGAGTAAGTGTGCACACTCTATTTTTTTAGTTTCACCTAACTAATTTGCCTTTTTGAACAAATCCTTGGAATTCCATTTGGCTAGGTTAGGCTTCCGCCAGGTATACTCCTCATTGGGTTGGCTTTAAATCCATTCCCCTCGATAATTTTAACACTTGCTCTTTTGGTATACCCTCTGTAAGTTGCAATATTCTCCTTTGACTTCACATAGTCAATTGAAATGATCCCAGTTTTAAGCAATTGTTTTATTGTGTTATGTCGTCGTCTTATGTGCTTAGACTTGCCATTATAAATGTTATTTTTTGCTCGCGCAATAGTTGCCATGCAGTCACTGGTTGAGGCCATAACATAATATCTTCTAAAAAATTTCTCAGCCAATCTTGCTTTTTCATTAGTCTGATCTAAGGCTATAAATTCATATTGCATTGTGGAACGTGCTATACATGTTTGTTTTTGTGATTTCCACGACATTGTTGTCCCACCAAGTGTAAATACATATCCATTTGTGGATTTCAAAGTTTTTTTTTTCCTCTTAATGTTGTATTTAGGCTTGAACTTGTTTCCATCCTCAACAATATTGGCTTTGGCGCCGAACTCAAAAGTGTTCATTCCCTCACTCTTGCGGTGATATTCTTGAATCCTTAATTTGATAACCAAATCCTCCATTGTCATATCAGTCTTCTTATGTTTGAGAAGAATCTTGAAATCGTTCCAAGATGGGGGCAATTTCTCAATGACAGCTCCGACTGGAAATTGGTGTGGTAATTTCATTCCCTCTGCAGCAAGTTCTAGGATCATAATCTAAAGTTCATCTAGTTGGTTCACAACAGTCTTTGAGTCTATCATTTGGTACTTTAAAAATTTTCCAATGATAAACTTTTTTGAACCAACATCTTCAATTTTATATTTATTCTCCAGGGAATCCCAAACTTTATTTGTTTTTTTGTATGATCTATAGACATTGTACAACGTATCATTGAGACTATTTAGGATATAGTTCCTGCATAAAAACTCATTATGTTTCCATGCATCAGTTGCATTAAACCGATCTGTGGAAATATCATCTCCTTCAGTGACAAGAACATGCATCTTCCTTAACAATATGAGCAAGGTTCAGGGTTGTTAGATAGAACAACATCTTTTGTTGCCAGCGTTTAAAATCCATACCCTTGAACTTGTCTGGTTTCTCAACATGGGGTTTGACAACCAATGGCATGACAATTCAGCGGTTGGAGCTTTGCGGATGGTACCACTTGGTCATGGGTTCGAACCCAGCTTGCGACATCTTTATCAGTTTATGGTGTGTTGACCAGTTCTGGTCTTTAATGGGTTTCAGGATCCTATAATGCCTTCCAAAAAAAACATGGGGTTTGACGCTATTAACTGATTGTTCCATAGTTTGGTTTATAGATTGTTGGAAAACAATCAGAACAATGTATAAATTTGTTAGAAAAATATAATGTAACAATACAAATACTATTTGTATTATAAATTGATTATAACGAAATAAAATAAAATAAATAAATCTACTATAGCTTGTATTGCAGATAGAGGCTTGTGAAATCACTATCTTGAATTGGCGGAGTTGGTATGTCTTGATTTGTAGATAGAGGCTAGCGGATTCGCTATGTCCTATAGACAAAATTCGCCCCTACTCGGTGCTATAGTTCTTTAGGCGTATGACTACCATGATTCAACTATCTAATACCAACACCCGTAACACAAGGGTGTTGGTTCTTGCAAATTTACCGAATGTGATCTCTCTCAGAAGTGAAGAATAATGAATTTTCTAGAAAAAATTAATGTGTTGAAGAATTTGTTTTTCTCTTCAATATATAGATAATAGAAGGGTGTGTTGATCATACACATCATTTCTTAATTTAAAAGACACATCTTTTCTTTTCAATGTTGGTTATTTGCTATACAAACTCCAACAATACCTCACATTTGTATAGTAAATATACAAAGTTGTCTTCTGGAGAGAAACATAGACATAATATGCATCGGGAGAAGTGTCTTTTGGACTTTAACATTCCTTAGTAAATACTTATCGGATTTATCGGTGATGCAGTGTGTATAGGAGACATTGAACTGTTCACCATGTTGAGTAAATCAAGACAATGAGCATCACACATATTATATCTTCACATTTTTCAATTCATAAGGTTGTGTTCATTTTGGTCTTGAACAAATCTCGGATTCATGAGAGCTTTAGAGAACTCAGCTATATCATTCTCATAAATGCGACCCCACATTTACTCCCATATAGGTGACACTTAGATTATTAATACCCTGTTGTATTCATCTTATCTCTCCAGAGATTAGTGTCATTAAAAATAAGTAAATATTCACCCTGGCCATCACAGGTAGTATACGTTTCTTATCATAGGAATGAGTAAGTGTGTACACTCTATTTTTTAGTTTCACCTAACTAATTTTCCTTTTTGAACCTAGTCCTTGGAATTCCATTTGGCTAGGTTAGGTTTCCGCCAGGTATACTCCTCATTGGGTTGGCTTTAAGTCCATTCCCTTAGATAATTTTAACACTTGCTCTTTTGGTATACCCTTTGTAAGTTGCAATATTTTCCTTTGACTTCACATTGTCAATTGAAATGATCCCAATTTTAAGCAATTGTTTTATTGTGTCATGCCGTCGTCTTATGTGCTTAGACTTGCCATTGTAAATGTTATTTTTGCTCATGCAATGGCTGCCATGCAGTCACTGGTTGAGGCCATAACATAATATCTTCTAAAAAATTTCTCAGCCAATCTTGCTTTTTCATTAGTCTGATCTAAGGCTATAAATTCATATTGCATTGTGGAACGTGCTATACATGTCTGTTTTTATGATTTTCACGACATTGTTGTCCCACCAAGTGTAAATACATATCCATTTGTGGATTTCAAAGTTTTTTTTTTCTCTCTTAATGTTGTATTTAGGCTTGAACTTGTTTCCATCCTCAACAACATTGGCTTTGGCGCCGAACTCAAAAGTGTTCATTCCCTCATTCTTGCGGTGATATTCTTGAACCCTTAATTTGAGAACCAAATCCTCCATTGTCATATCAGTCTTCTTATGTTTGAGAAGAATCTTGAAATCGTTCCAAGATGGAGGCAATTTCTCAATAACAGCCCCGATTGGAAATTGGTGTGGTAATTTCATTCCCTCTGCAGCAAGTTCTAGGATCATAATCTGAAGTTCCTCTAGTTGGTTCACAACAGTCTTTGAGTCTATCATTTGGTACTTTAAAATTTTTCCAATGAAAACTTTTTTGAACCAACATCTTCAATTTTATATTTATTCTCCAGGGAATCCCAAACTTTATTTGTTTGTTTGTATGATCTATAGACATCATACAATGTATCATTGAGACTGTTTAGGATATAGTTCCTGCATAAAAACTCATTATGTTTCCGTGGATCAATTGCATTAAACTGATCTGTGGAAATATCATTTCCTTCAGTGACAAGAACATGCATCTTCCTTAACAATATGAGCAAGGTTCATGGTTGTTAGATAGAACAACATCTTCTGTTGCCAGCGTTTAAAATCCATACCCTTGAACTTGTCTGGTTTCTCAACATGGGTTTGACGCTATTAACTGATTGTTCCATAGGTCGGTATATAGATTGTTGGAGAACAATCAGGTCGGTATATAGATTGTTGGAGAACAATCAGAACAATGTATAAATTTGTTTGAAATAAATAATGTAACAATACAAATACTATTTGTATTATAAATTGATTATAACAAAATAAAATAAAATAAATAAATCTACTTGCTTGTATTGCAGATAGATGCTTGTGACTCACTATCTTGAATTGGCGGAATTGGTATGTCTTGATTTGTAGATAGAAGCCAGCGGATTGGCTATGTCATATAGATAGAATTCGCCCCTACTCGGTGTTGTAGTTCTTTAGGCGTCTGACTATCATGATTCAACTATCTAATACCAACACCGTAGCACAAGGGTGTTGGTTCTGACGAACTTACCGAATGCGGTCTCCCTCAGAAGTGAAGAAGAATGAATTACTCTAGAAAAAATTAATGTGTTAAAGAACTTAATTTTTTCTTCAATATATAGAAAACAAAAGGGTGTGTTGATCATACACATTATTTCTTAATTCAAAAGACACATATTTTCTCTTTAATGTTGATTATTTGCTATACAAACTCCAACACAAATTCCCTCTTGCTGTCTATTGTTTCTTCACTTTTCTACTTCTCAAGTTTCAACCTTTACACTTGCTTATTTTTCACAAGTTTTTCCTCTGTTTTTTTTTTTCAACTGCTTTCTCTTTACTTACTCTCGTTGCTCTCCGAGTCAAGATGGGGTTTCTTTTGTTTCAATGTTACATGCTTGATGCCATTGTTAGTGGATGCTAAAGGATTCGACCATGGGCTCGTCCCTGTCGGCACCTGCATCACTGTTAAGGGCGCACAAGATGTCCTCAATCGCCAGTTCGCTTTGGAGCTCTCTAGCAGAGAGACCAAGTACTTCATTGCCGACTCAGAGAAGTAGAAGGAGGAGTGGATCAATTCGAATGGACGATCCATTGTGCAGCACTCCAGGTCTGTCAGTGATGCTGAGATTGTCGATTATTGGCTGATCATTTGGGATAGTTTCGTTGAACAAACAATCATAAAGTTTTGATTTTTATGTGTCTTGTTCCATTTTTTTTTTTTTTTTTTTTGTGTGTGTAATTTTATTTTGATTTTTGTGTTGTATAGGAAGAATCTGTTTTTACTTATAGATTTGTAATTTCACTTTTTTCTTACCACCAAGTCATCGTCTTGATCTTTTTAATCTCCAATGGAGGCAGATTTGGATGAACGAGTTGAGATAATGAAAGCTTAATTTTAGATTAAAAAACTTATTTTTTTTGTGTTTTGATTTCTGCTTATGAAGAAATTAAGTTAATTTTTTTGTTGTGTTTGCAGTATGCAATGTTTCATGATGGATCACACGATGATTTGGGGTTTGAAAATCGGTTTTCCCTCCCATTTGGATGTATCTCACCTTTTCTTCTCTTCAAATTATTTAGCTAAGATATTAATAGATCATATACACTCGAGTGGCGGTTTTGGGGTGTCTCTGTGTGCGGAGGTGGTGTTGGCAATGGGGGTTGAGATTTGGGGGTGAGGTTCCTGCAAGTAGAAGGAGAACGAAGATCAAATAAAAGAGGGGTGTGGGGTAATTTTTAGGTTTTAGGATTCAAAAAATTGGAATTAATTTAAAAAAACTAAAGTAAGGGTAAAATGGTCTAAAAATTATTATTGACCATCCAATAAAGTAGACTTAACGGTTCTATAAAAAAATGAGTGTTGGATTTAATTACTTTTCAAAACAAGGACCAAACTCTAATAGGTATAAACTAATATAAACTAATGAGTGTCGAAATAAAAAAAAAAAAAAAACCTTAATAAAATATGTTTTTTTTATCAACGAAAAATGGAAATTGCATTAAAATTAAAAACCATTTAGGTTCAAAGTACACCCCGACTATAAATCACTGTTACTACTACTACTACTACTACTACTACTAGCTTAGACTAATGGAGCTAGTCGATGAGCTGTAAGGTTCATATTTCTACTATTGTGGATAGCTTTGAAACATTGAAAAAATGCTAGTTTGTGTTCCAGACAATTCTGCCAAGTAACTTTCTGTTTTCATGATAAGTGGTCGCTACTGCCATTGATCACTTTTGCAATTTCTTTGCTATCCATTATCATTACAACCTTCTCGTACCTTTGCACTATCTCCCATTCACTCGCTAGTCTGACTCCTTCTAATTCAGCTTCAAAACTTATTTTCATGCCTTTTCTACACCATCCTTTATTATTCCTTAGTATCTTGCTGTCTGCATCAGTTGCGTAGAATGCAAAACAACCATCACACCTGTTCCTGTGGAAAGTAGCATCAGTGACCAGCATAATAAATTCATGACTTGCTAATATCCTTGCCTGCTAAAAAACTGTCGAGACAGAACGATTGTTTTCATTTGTGTCTCCTTGTGGTATGTCAATTCTGACATCAATGGAATTTGATTGTTGATGTTCCATATTGCTAGAATCCTGCCAGAATTTAGCTGAACTATCTGCAAGTCTATGCCTTGATTTTTTTTTCAAATACCAGACTATTTCTAGTTTGCCAAATCTGATCTAGGACAGCAACTACTCTAACCATGCCTTATTCCCTTTCATACCTGCTTGTGTGCATGTACAACAAGAACTCCATAAAATCTTTCTCATGAGAGAAACATACTCTATCCCATTTAATAGGTATGTTAGATATACCCCACACTTGAACAACAAGAGGACACTGAAAAAGAACATGCCTAGATGTTTCATTTTTTGTGTTGCAAAGTGAGCACTAATCTCCCACTGCTATATGATGTTGTCTAAGGACCTCCCCCACAGAAATTAGTCCTTTATAAATTTTCCAGAGAAAAAGTTGAACTCGATGTGGAATCTTGAGTTTTCAAATATCTCGAAGCAATTTCCTATCACCGCATCTGGATGAGGAAGCATTAGAAGACACCGTCGTTTCACTCTTGAAATATCTATAGGCCGATTTCACAGTGAAAACTCCTTTGATCTCATGCTTCCAAATAAGCACATTTTTTCCTCCGAATGTCTAATGGGAGCTACCTGATGATGAAAAAACATTTCAATGGTAGGTTGATCCCATTCCATTGGACCTCATTATTCCAATATAATAAGATCTCCTAACAGAGTCAAACTGGGAGAGAGTATTCTGATGCATAAAGTCTCTTAGAGGCAGAAATTCAGTCAGCCATGGATCATCCCACATATTGAAAGACTATCCATTAGCTACCATCTATAATAAGCCTTTTTTTTAAAGAGAATTTAGAGTTTTCCCCAAACTCTTCCAAAGGATGGAGGAACTTGTTTTGGTGAACGAGGCTTGCAAAAAGCTATAGTTTTTGAAATATATCGACTTAAGGAGAGCTGGCCAAAGGTCATTTGGACGTTCTAAGAATCTAACCACCATCTTGGACAACATAGTAAGATTTTTAGGTTTAGACAACTGAATATTTACCCCACTCAAATTTTTTGGTGCAGACACTAAATCCCACTTAGCAAGAAAATGGGCTTTATTGTCTTTAGTTCCCCTCCACCAAAACATCCTATTTAAGGAGTCCAGCTTTTTTAAAATAGCTATTGGGAACATGAAAGATTGCATGGGATAAATAGGGATAAAAGAGGACAATGATTTGATGAGGGTCATTCTACCTGCCTGAGACACAAGTTTACATTTCCAACCTGCCAGGTATTTTTTAACCCTATCGACCAAGTAGTCAAATCTTGAATTTTGCTTCTTGAGAGAGTAAGGGGGAGACCCAAGTACTTTTTTTTTTTTTGCTTACAACCCTCATTTCCAACACCATTAAGATCATGCGCTGGTGTATATGGTGGACATTGGGTGTAAAAATAACAAAAGATTTGTCAAAATTTATCAATTGACCCAAAACCGCACAATAGTCCTTTAGGATTTCCTTCACACGGTGGCATTGATCCAGCGAAGCTTTACATAAGAGAATGAGATCATGTGCAAACATCAGGTGATTAATAAAATATGGTTGGATACACTAAGCAATTTTTAAAGGTTAAATCTAAAAAATGAAGTTGGGGGCTCGAGCCAAACAATTGGTACACGAAGCAACTCCCCAAAAAAAAAGTTCAAAACCCACCAAAATTTTGGACCTGAAATTTGTTGAACCAAAAGCCCAGATATCTCGCAGTGCACTCTGCGAACATAAATTTTTTTGGATAGATTGTGCGACTTTAGTAAAATGAACATAACTTTCTCATTTCAAAATATTTTCAAATGATTCAAATTGTTTTTATTATATAATTCAGAGAACTAAAACTTTTATGTTTTGATCAAATTGAGAATCGGTCTCGATCGAGCACATAAGTTGGCCGAAAGTAAAAAATACCCCGTTTTCATTGCGAGACAAATTTGCGTGACTTTAGTAAAATGACCATAACTTTCAAATTTCAAAACATTTTCAAGTGATTCAAACCATATTTATTAGATAGATTAGAGTACTACAACGTTTATGTTTTGATCAACTTGAGAATCGGTCTTGATCGAGCAAATAAATTGGTCGAAAGTCAGAAACACTATCCCATTTTCATGGCAAGACAGATTTGCGCGACTTTAGTAAAATGACAATAACTTGCTCATTTCAAAACATTTTTAAGTGATTTAAATTATATTTATTAGATAACTCAGAGTACTACAACTATTGTGTTTTGCTCAACTTGAGAATCAGTTCAATCGAGGGTTTAAATTGGTAGAAAATTACCCTATTTTGCATTTTTTTCCTTTTGAGTTTACCTGTTATGTTAAGTTGTGCATATTATTGAGTTTTTTTTAGGGTTTCGACTTTAAGGGAATTTTGAGGAAGAGTGAGGAGATTTGCAAGAGATTTGAGTGTGGGGAGAGATTGGAAGATATTTGCAAAAAGATTTCGAATGGGGGAGGGAGGAATCATTGTCGATTTTAATGGTTTGGGAAAAAATGAAAGGTTTTTGTTTATATAGCTGTTGTGAGAAATAAAGTAGGTGGTGTGAGAGAGGAAATGGTGGTGTGGTATAGTCTCCACCTTTTACAATCATTTTACAATCATCTAAAAAGTAGGGCCTGATTCATTCGGCTTCCATTGTATTTTGCCCAATAGAAACAAAACAAGGTTAAGTGGGACACAAGTGAATTCCAACAACAATTTTCTTAAGATAGCCAAAACAAGTAGCATGTGTGTGTATATATTCATTTTGTTGGTATATATTTCAAAAGAAATTAAGTTTTATCATTTAAGGATTTTTCTTTCTTTTAGGGAGTTGCTACGTGTACCCAACTATTTGGCTCGGTTGCACCAACTCTTTGTTGCATCGACATTTTGAGATGTTTCGACTTTGTTGCACCAATCTAAAATCTGTAACACCAATTTTTTTTTTTAATAAATGAAAACAATTTGGTGATGGAAATTTCTCGTTAACGAGGTTTAGTAAATAAATTATAAGAAATGTAAGTGATTGCAACTATTAAGAAAATGCATTCAAATCCAAGATTCCATATTTGATGAACACTTTGCATTTTATATTTTTTTCCCCACAACCTACCATAATGTTTGTTATTTATTATAGAACTTGGAACGATGTTTAATGTATCTTCGATGTTTGTACGCAAATTTGAAAGTTAAGAATTTGTGACTAAAGTTAGTTTTGTTGATAACATTTATTTATTTAATTTTGTCAAAAACAAACTAATGCTCACAAACGAGAAAAAATTAACCACCTGATAGTTTTTATTGATAAACAATGAAAGCCAGTGTTACATATTTTATATTAATGCAACAAAATCGAAACATCTAAAATGTCGGTGCAACTAAACCAAATAGTCGGGTATATATAGCAATTCCCTTCTTTTATTATCTTTTATGAATGTAGACACGCCGTCATTTTTTGGGGCTCATTTTGGGCCTCGAAGGAGGTACAGAACGGGTCCAATCTAATAAAGTAATTAGAATCAACCATGCGACTCCCCTTAACGCACTAATCCAGGGTTTCCTTTTACGTAAGTTCCACAAGACATGGCTCTCTAAATAGGTAGTTGTCCACATGTTTTTATCAAACAGACTCAAATTCTAGGATGTATTCTGGGATTTATATAACAGACATTAAACATGTCTCAAGTTTATGGAACCAAGTCATTGATTGACGTTTTGTCAATGTAAATAAAAGTATGCACAAATTAGAAGTTACAATTAAAAAAATTAGTATTGCCAGTTCTGTATGGGCCAAGCATGTATATTATCTCATTAATGTCAACATTTTAGTTCAATTAGAAAATTAATCAATATTAAAAAAACATAGACTATCTAAGTATTATACATGTTATTATGCTTAAAATTTATAAATTATACATTATAATAAATAAATCAATAAATAAATAACTGCCTAGGTCCCCACCTAGTCCTCCGGACGCTAGTCTCCTGCTCACCGCCCTCTTACCACCTAGTGATTTTTAGAACACTGGTATTTAGTACTTAATTCTTCATCCTCGAGCTTGCAATCAAATTCTTCCACTTGCCTACTCTTCCATCTCCACTCTCTGCACTCTTTATGCTAACTTTGGTCGATCTTTCTGCTTAAGTATATACCTTGATGTCGTTGTAGCCTCCTTATCAAGCTGGTATGTGTTGTCCATCAACCTCCCCCACACCCCTTATTGTATGCATTTTTTTGTTTGACATCATAGAGAGAAATCAAGTTGATTAGATTGATACTTTTTGTTTATGACATTAAATTGGTATTTGCTTATCTTTTATTCTTGTTATTAGGTTCAACAACAAGTCATGGGGACATTGGAGAGTGATGAATATGTTGATTGGAAGGAAGAAGCTTATAAGGGGATGAGTAACATGGTGGAATCAAGGGTGTTGTCGTAGCTTGTAGTAAATGGTTTTTTTTCTTCCTAAAATTTATGTACGGCAAAATGTTTGGAACCTATTTTTAGTAAAGTACCTTAAGAAAATTTATAGTGAAGATATAATTATAAAAAATGTTGAAAAAAAATGCAAGAGTTGACAAAATAAGGCTTAATATCAAAATATTTCAGCAAAATTTTCATAAAGTACACTAGTTTTGTCACGACTCGATCCACAGAGTACTATATTGTCTGCTTTGAGCCCAAGACCTGCACGGCTTAAAACGCATAGTACTCTGTAGATCCAAACTTGTACATATATAGTACATCATCCTCCTGCACCTAGGCGTTGTGGGGCTATGATCTCCCTTTTGTAGTTGCCAACCATCTTTGGATCCATTGGTTCTTGGGCTTTTCCCTCACCCTCCCCTCAGGTCCACCTACACAAAGGTATCACAAGTTTCCTACTTTATTGTTAGAACAATATCTTGTTATTTACTAACTTATACTTTGGATTGGAGAATTTTCCTCATAAAGTTGAGTAAAATTCATATAAGATATCTTTTGACCATTATCACCATTTGAATATTTGCTACTTGTTAATGTAGTTGTAGAGATATTGAAGGCGGCGATTATACCACACCACTATTTTCTCTCTCACTTCATTCTACTCTCTCATACCACCCTACTTTCTTTCTCACACCACCTATACAAACAAAAACCATATATTTTTTCCCTTTACCATTCAAATCGACAATGGTTCCTCTCTCCCCCATTCGAAATCTTTTGCAAATTTCTTCCAAATCTCTTCCCACGCTCAAATCTCCTCCCTCTCCCTCGAAAAATCTCAAAATTCCCTAAAAATTGAAACCCTTAAACCCAAACTCAATAAATATGCATAACTTAACATAACAAAGAAATCTCAAACTCAAAACGAAAAAAATGCAAAATAGGGTAATTTTTTACCAATTTAAACCCACAATTGAGATCAATTCTCAATCTCATACACAATATTGTAGTACTCTTAGTTATCTAATAAACACAACTTGAATCACTTGAAAATGTTTTGAAATGAGCAAGTTATAGTCATTTTACTAAAATCGCGCAACGAAATGGGATAGTGTTCCTGATTTTCGGAAAACTTATGTGCTCGATCAAGACCGATTCTCAAGTTCATCAAATCACAAATATTGTATTACTCTTGGTTATCTAATAAACACAACTTGAATTACTTGAAAATGTTTTGAAATGAGAAAGTTATGTTCATTTTACTAAAGTCGCGCAAATCTGTCTCGCAATAAAAACGGGATCATGTTTCTGACTTTCGGCCAATTTATGTCCTCGATCGATATCGATTCTCAAGTTGATCAAAACAAAAAAGTTGTAGTACTCTGAGTTATATAATAAACATCCCTTGAATCATTAAAAATGTTTTGAAATGAGCAAATTATGGTCATTTTACTAAAGTCACGCAATCTGTCCAAAAAACTTTATGTTCGCATAGTGCACTGCAGGATATCTGGGATAATGCAAACATGAATTTTTTTTACTGTTTGCATTGTACAATGCGGGGTATCCCGCAATGCACTCTGGGAACATAAATTTTTTCGGACAAATTGCGCGACTTTAGTAAAATGACTATAACTTGTTCATTTCAAAACATTTTCAAGTGATTCAAGTTGTGTTATTAGATAACTCAGAATAATACAACTTTTGTGTTGTGATCAACTTGAGAATCGGTATCAATCGAGCACATAAGTTGGCTGAAAGTCAAAAACACTATCCAGTTTTCATTTTTTCGGGCAGATTTGCGTGATTTTAGTAAAATGATCATAACTTGCTCATTTCAAAACATTTTCGAGTGATTCAAGTTGTATTTATTAGATAACTCAGAATAATACAATGTTTGTGTTTTGATCAACTTGATAATCGGTCTTAATCGAGCACATAAGTTGGTTGAAAGTAAAAAATACTATCCCATTTTTATTGCAAGACAGATTTGTGCGACTTTAGTAAAATGATCAGTACTTGCTCATTTCAATACATTTTCAAGTTTTTTTTATTTGATAACTCATAGTACTACAATTTTCATGTTTTGATGAACTTGAGAATCAGTCTCAATTGAGGGTTTAAATTGGTCGAAAGTTACCCTGTGTTTTTTTTTTTTTTTTGAGTTTGGATTTTTCCCTTATGCATATTTATTGGTGGTGTGAGAAAGTAAAAAAAAAAAAAAATCTCAATGGTGGTGTGGTGTAGTCGTTGCCATATTGAAAACATGGCGTTTCTACAAAGTATTAATACTAAACTAACGTTATAATAGATTAAAATGTACAAAAATTGAGATTGGCCTATGAAAGAAAGAAATATTTTGGATTTGTTACATACTTACATTTATGTTAGTAAAAAAGGATTGTTTAATTTAGGGGCCAACCTAGCCTTGTTTTTGTAAATGGTCGGTTCTGGGACCTAAGTCTATGATTCTTATTCTTTCACCAATCAAGTTTGAGATGCTTGTTGTGATTGAGCAATTTGTGACTATCATCAACATACTTCAGATACAGATCCAACATATACATTGCACGCAAGGATTTAATTTTGCTTTTCGAGACAATTTTGGTTCCCTGATCTACACCAAAACAATATTTTTGTAACTGTTTTGAAGTGTAGTTGAAAATATTAGAATCACCTATCAAATGATATTATTCTTGGTGGTCCTAAATTAGAATCACGTTGAAAATGATACTACTTAAAATTAGTATCATTTGGCAATTGATACTAATTTTTACTAAATGATTGAACTTTACAAATTTGCTTCTCAACAAAGATGATACTAATTGTAAAAGAGAATCACATAGTGCATGATACTGATTTTTGTTAGATGAAGCAATTGTATAAATTAGCATCACACAATAAATATACTATTGAAATACTGTCACTACATGATTCTGCAAAATCCCTAAACAACACAGAAGAGTGAAGCTGATACTTTGACAAAATGGAAATTTTATTTAGTTTAATCTCTTACAGCTTACAAAAAAATGGCCAACCTAAAAAAAAAAAAAACAAAAAAAAACATGCTTTTACCTTTCAAGGTGCTATTTAGCTAATGACTTAGCAGATGTCTTACTGAAAATATTAGAATCAACTTAGTCATTACAATAACAAGACCAACATCAACAAAATTTACAGGTTCTTTCAACGGCATTGCTCATATGAAAACAGTAAGACAATCATTACAATAACAAAACCAAAGTAAAGTCAGGTCTGGTCACCAACATCCAGACAATCCAAAGTTGTTCATGCAGTGTTAGTGAAATGCTCTGACAGACTCATATTGAACATTCTCCATTGCATACTTTGGACTCCTAGGTCCTTGTGCATTATTCCCTGCAAATAAAGTAAAATAAAGCTCAATCAAAATGCTAAATATGAAATAGAGTGCACAAATTCTACATACGATATTTATTTCAGCAAACTGTCGTTATGTCAGAACTTACAACCAAGGTTTGAACATATTCTTGCCTAGCATGTTACCTGTCCAGATACAACTCCTACATATGACCAAAACAAAACCCATTTGTGATAACTCCCTCCCATAATGCAAATCCCTAAGAATCAGTATGATACATCATCATATATTTGTCTCAATTATAAAGAAACCTTTTCTTTCTGTACGTTCCAAAAAGATAAGTTCCATATCCTTGCACCTGTGATATGAGATGAGAGTTGTAACATCTCCCCTCCCTTTATAGAAAGGTTTGAAATTGGTAAACAAATCCTAAATCTGTTGGAAGCCTCTCCTTCCAAGATAGCATAACACCATGGTGATGTTGGTTCAAGGATAACCCTTCATGGGGGCATTGGAAGGCTATGCTAATTAGAAGTTGGTCGCCTAGGCAATGCAATGAAGACAGACATAGGCAAACTTGACTCTTCAGCACTTAGAGAAGCATGAACCATAATTCTTCTAAAGACCTTAGATTCCTACTTCCATGTTTAGACAAAATTGTAATATCTCAAAAATGGTGAATGTTTTTGTTTCAGTTCTCTTGTTCTCCTGCATAGCTTGTTCTTTGGTACAAGGGTGCAAACTCTGCCAGTTTCATAGCCTATTCTATCCTACAATGGCTCGCAGTCTTACTCTCAGTATGAATCAGAGCAAGGGCTAAGATCTAGAATTGAAAAGACTGTCAGTTACAAGGAACAAAATCCAATTGGTTCCATTTTGCAGTCCACCAACTAGAACAAAAAGAAACCATCAGAAAATGAGAGATAAAAACAAATCTTCAAGTTTGATATTGGATAACGGATAGTGAGAACAAAGACAGACACACTACCTAGGTACAGTAGCCCTTGCAATTCTCGACATTGTGACTGAAAAAAAACACTTTAAGTACTTCCCAAAATAACTCTTTGACCTATATCAAAAGAAAAATCAATAGAGTTTAATATGATTCAAGGAAAATAGGAAAGAAAACCTTCAATAAATAATTGACAATTGAATAATAAGAACTCTATCTAAATGGTATAAAGTTGCAAAACCATATACTAAAGTTGAATTATATGTGAGAAAAATTGAAACAAGTACTAACCTATGCATATTTGATTACTGCTTTCAACCACACTACATATCCACCCTTTCTATATCTCCCAAACATGTTGCACCTCCTTGTCTTCCCAAGTACAAAATAACATTATTATTCATAATAGAATCAACCAAGACCTTCTCTTCTAGTTCTTCAACTTGCCGACCATGACAAACTCCACGGGTTTCATCTATGACCACCCTCCCTTCTACTACTACTTCATATTCCATACTTAGTAATTCACAAAATCTCAGCATTTCTAGGTCGTATATTAGCATTGGAGTTAGATGTAGAGGCAATATCGCATGTTGCATTTCCTTGAATCACAGGTCATCCCCATGTATCCATTCAGTAAGGCCTACAATACACAAACTTATCAACATACAAGTACAAATTTCTGAAAGCCAATAAATGTCATGAAACTTATTTATAAAACAATCGATCTTCCAGACTTATATTTATAATAAAAAATAAAATAAGAACTGCATGAAACATAGTCATACCATCATTTGTTGCATTTGTGTGGTCATAGTCACCATATGTGATTTCATGGACGTCATTCGAGATGCAAGACCATTATTTTCATTGTGAATCAACTGAAGCTTCATTAATGTAGGAAGTGAAGATTTGATTTGTGTTCTTGACACACTAGATCCAACACCACAAACATGCCCCTAGCATCTTTACCAAACACCTTTTCTAAAGGATCATCTTCTAATGAATAACTGGTGTTCTCTCCCTGGTCCAATTGAATTTTCTTACTTGTTCCTATATTTCCATAAATCTCGAATTAAATATTGTTCCTAAAGAGGACAGTAGTATCACATGTCCTTGTAAATAATCTCATAACCACAAACTGTGAAAATATGAGTCATGTCTCATATTTACCTCCTGAAGATAGACAACCAACAAATAGAATGAATATTTTAATAAACGTGTGAAACATGTGCCTTGAGATGTCCTCAAGGCAAGAATAATAACTCACAAACTCACCATAATCGGGCCAACATCTTTTTTGGTGTGAGCTTCAATCCACACATATGTCCGTGTGATTGGCTTTGGATTTGTCCATTTCATTTTCTTCAAATTCAAAGGTAATATGTCAACCTTTTATATCACATTTAAAACATATTTTAGCTTAAAGGTATAACAAAAGTACATACCATTTGTATTAGACCCTTGCATAACCAAAACGGCCACTGTTGTGGGTACCTTGAATTTTGATCTACTTTTCATGTTTTGCTTTCTTTTCTCTTTGACAGCAATGGTAAATGATATTCACATAATTATTACATAATATATCCCTTAATTTTATACATGTTAGTGTTTCGATTATATATTTTATAGTAATTATTTCGTTTTCATGTCTTTGTAGGAATTTGAGTGTGAACGATGAAATCGTATTAAGGCGACAATTTAAGGAATGACAATTGGTTGATTCTAGCGGTGGTACAAAGCAGATGATAACAAACCTAAACCCAAAACTTACCCATAACCCAAACCCAATCCTACTCCTAAAGAATATTCTCTCATTTATACCTTGATTAATATTCCCTTTATCTCATCCTTATTCACTTTGATATTTCTCTATAAATAGAAGAAAATAGGGTGAGAAAATGGGAGGAAGATAAGGGAAGAAAAAAAATCGTTAGAAGATCAAATCCTCTTCCTTCACGAAAGGGGAGAAGAGAAGGGAAAAGAAAATACAGAAAATTAAAGCCTCTTCTCACTGTGATTTTCATCACACAACACCATCCACAAAACACACATCCTCCACTGTCCTCATCTGTCTCGCTCCACCTCGCCACCACTGAGCTCCGCCACCGTCATCATGCCACCACCACGAAACAGGGGCGTGACAACCCTGTTTCGTGTCAAACTTTCACTCCGCCACCACTCTTTGTCCCTCTCCCTGTCCACCATCCATCAAGCACCATCACCTCCAGACAGCACCGCCACCACCACGCCTCGAAACAGAGCCTCACCGCGGCTCTGTTCCGCCTCGCCATAGCGCCCTGTTCCTCCTCTTCTCTCGGCCTCTCTTCGTCTCAAGCTCCTTCATGCCTCCCTCTCACGAGCACCATCACAACAGACCGAGAACCACCGCCAAGCGGCCTCGCGAGACAGAGCTCGCAAGCAGAAACAGGGAGTCCCTTTTCCTTGTCCTCCGTTTTTTGTAGTTTTCTCGCTGTTTCCTCACCTTCTTTCTTCTTTTGCAGGTTCTGGAGTCATTTGGAGGACGAGGACCCTCGCGAGGAGCACGAAGGAAGGCGGAGCAACACCGCTGCTCATTGGAGATAAAGGCGGTACTGTAGCGAGGGCGGGAGACCGAGTCAAACTATTTTTGGCTATTCACGCCCCGATTTCTGCTCTGTACCACCACATACCATTTGCAGCCATTTGTCTCGAGATTCATGTTAGAACCACCTGCTGATCTGCTGAGTACCACCACATCGAGTTTGCGCCAAACCAAAAGGAGTTGCATAATTCATTTTGATTTATTTTACTGAATTGTGTGCTTAATTGTTAATTACAATTTATTTCTGAATTTTTGATAAATTGCTTTCACCTTTCATGTTCGAGAAGTTAAACTTGATATGTTTGGTAGTTAGAATTACCCTTTATCAATATTCAAAGCATTGTGCCTAAAAATATTAAGCTTAAACTTTGATTAAGTGTGCCATAAAAAGACACTTAATACTTGGTAAGAGCGTATTTGCTTGAAATAATTTGTTAATGTTTGATAGAAACATGATATAAATTGAATTGGATTGTAACGATCACATATTCGGTGTAAGCAAGGGATTCTCATCCCTAAAGCTTCTCGTTTAAATTTTCAGTAATTTAGATTTAAATGTTTTGGTAATTCATTGGTGAGTCCAAGCTCACAAAAATCTATTTTTATCCATCTTTTTCTTTTATTTTATTTTTCTTATTTTTATTTATTTTTAGTTTAGTTTTAAAAACACTGTAACCCCATTTTCCTCATAATTAGTTTAGATAATTTCTAAAATTCAATTGCACTCACTTTCCTCGTGGGATCGACCCGTACTTGCCGTTATCTAATCAGTTAGGCACCGTGCACTTGCGATTATTACAAGTGGGTTAAATTAACCTATTAATTTAGGTTAGTTAAGCTCGTATCAAGTTTTTGGCGCTGTTGCCGGGGGAAGGTAGCGGTTGTAATTGAATATAAGATTTATTTTCACTAATTTAAAACAAAAAAAACAAAACAAAAACACAAAATTCAAAAAAAAATTATTTTTATTTTATTAAGTTCTTTTTACACTCATTTTGTGTTTGATTTTGCAGAATACACGCTTCTCGAGGATATTGGACGATCCTGCAAAACATCAAGCAAATTTTAATTTTTTTATTTTGTGAAGAGAGTTTTAATTTTATTTCACCTCGTTTTATGAGTGTGTGGTGTAATAATTTTTAAAGTCTATTGTTTTTTCATTTTGTTAAAAAAAATTCTCTAAGTCAAAAGAAAATATAGGGAAACAATTTTAATTGTTACCCGATAATTTCTTGTGATTTCGAAATCTGACTTCTAAGACCAAGACCAGTAAATTTACTTGCATGTGCTTGTGTGTTGAGAGAAACGGATAAAAAGAAGTCGAACATTTTTTTTTGAATTGTGCTAACTTTTTGTGCAGAACGGAATTCGCACGCTGTAAGTATTTCTATCACACACAATGTATTAGCGATCGGGTGCTTTCTGTAATTGTTTGAAATTGTGTGATTGGTTGTTTAATTTTGTAATTGTGGATATCCCCACTCATCACTCCACCAGCTTCTAAATAGAAGCTGGTGGGACTTGATATCCCCACCTCATCACTCCAGCTGTGTGCAACCAATAGCCAAACATAATTAAATCAATTAGCAAGTTAGATAAAGCCATCTTTTAGGTACGGTGTTCATAGGACAACCTAGACCAAGGTGAATCATAATTTTTTGTGTTGACTCAAGCTAAAAGTGACGATGGGTTTAATCATTCAATGAACTCCGAGAGGCCACTGCCACAAGGGTAATTCACCCGGTACGCCGAGTTATAAGTAAGTTACGATCCACAAGAAGAATTGGTGTAACTAACAGTTTTGGGTTAGGAACACAAGCCTCAAGTGTACATTTAACATCACATCATTCTCACATCTATTGGCTTACAGAGCGGTAGCACAAGGAAGTACTTAATTTGACCATTGTGACCTCCTTCTCTTGTGCAATAATTCAGTTTCTTTGAAACAAACTCTAGCCTACGATTTTGAACTTTGTGGTGTTAAAGTATACACTCTTAGGATCAACTTGTAGCACCCATTGCTCTATCATAAAGATTACATAAGAAATTAATTGTCCCCCAAAGATAAAAAGATAATTGATTCAAAAACGTTGATTGCTTAGGGAGCATGTTTCTTGTGCATTTATTGGTTGTTGATTGCATGTGAGCCTGTGTATATTTTTAGAGTTAGTGCTTTCAAAAAAAATCCATGAACACAAGGGATTATCCAGCCTATTTTTCCGAGCAAGTTCAATTCATTTTATGACATGCGACGACCTGATTATGATCCATATTTTGATTATTACAACCCAGTCTAGCCTATCATCCTGACTTCTTATGGGGCTCATGGTCAGTACCATGAAGGACCTCTAAACACTCCTTAGACTCCTCCAGCTTTCATTCCTGATAATGAGTTAGAGTATATCATGAACATTTTTATAAAGTGGGAAGTGTTTGAGCAAATTTTCAGGATATCATAGAATTGACAGCTATTTATCAAGCAAAGCTCTCCACTATCCGAAAACTTGAGATGACTGTGAGTCAAATAGCTGAGTCATTTCCTGAGATAGAGTTAGAAAATATTCCCTAGCCAACCTATTTCCAACCCAAATGGTCAATTTGAAATTAGTGGTACATCTGAGTCGGACAGTGATGATGTCCAATTCATTACTACCTTTAGGAGTCGGAAACTAGTTGACAATCAGGTAGAAATGCCTGATATGGGCGTCATGAGTTGTCTAGACAGGTTGCTTCCTCATCCATAAGATAGCTGATAAAGCCTCATTTATTAATGAACCTGAAGATTCTGAGACACTACAGACATCTCCTTCCATGTCGACTCATTAGACATATGCCTTCCTAGTGATTCACGCATAAAATCAAACTGTAAACATTCTTTAGAGTCTCCCCTTGACTGTTTTCATGATACACGTGACCATTTAAGGCTTGTTTGACTCAATTTAGTTTTAGACTTTGACTGTTGATGATTCCATTAGGGAAGTCAATTGATTTGCTTGACTCATTCCCCATTGGGATCCTAGTTATAAATGAAGTCTAAAGTGAATCATCTTCCACTCAGTGAGTCAAAACTAGTCCCATCAGTTGAGCCCACTTGATGAGCTTGACCTTAAACAATTACCTGACACCCTCAGGTATGCATTTTTAGGTGATGAGTTGTCTAGGCCAATATCTCTATATGATTCATGTGATGAGCCTGTACCACCTGATATATCCATCGTCTCATTACTTGCATCACATTCCCATTTAGTAAGGCTACTTTCACCGATCCCTTGTGTTGTAGTGAGGATTTCAGTTTTCACCATCCTGTTTGTGAAAAATTATCCAATCTTCTGATTTGGAACCAGACATAGGATGTTCCCTTTTTGGAACACGCAAGGATCATCTGTTGTGTATGACTACTGGTTACTTTGGAATGTCCCTAGTGTATTTGGTGCCCCATGTGATTGCTATATTTTGATAGACCTGATCCTCAACTGTTCAGGTTGTTGATATACGACCATGGACTAAGTGTTTGTCATGTTCTTCCTCTACTTTTCGATACACCATTTTTTAGGAAGAATATTTGTCGGGCTGATGACGGTAAACCAAGCGCTCCTAGGAGGCAGCCTAGCTTTAGTTGTGTGTCTTTGCTGTTAGTCTGGATTGATTTTCGAGTACCCTATTTAGTTGTGTTTCACTCATACTCGTTAGCTCCGTAACAGTTTTGACTTACAACTTGCCTTTTTTTTAGTTTTCTTTGTTAGTGTCGAGTCTGCATTTTATCGATTTCTAATGAAAACTCCATGATTCTTATGTTTGTGAGCCTCATTGATGGATGACTTCTTGGAAATTGGTAAAATCTTCACCGCGGTAATACTGTTCTAACCTCCTCTCATGTACTTATTTCATTCATTTGTCAGAATTATTTTGTTAAACATTGAGGACAATGTTTGGATTAGGTTTGGGGGTAGGGTTCATGAGTCGGTGAATTTTTCGTAGTGTTTCTTTTCTTAAAAAAAAAAAGGTTTTTCTGTCAAGAAAACTTGGTCTTTTGCGATTATGAAAATGGATTTTGGCTCAAGAAAATGCACCCAACTTGACATATTGGTCTATTGATAAAGACTGAAAGTTTAGTATGATCCTTAAGCTAGATCTAGTTCATAAGATTTTTCAACTCGATTATCTTTTCACCATAAACATGTTAGCAATAACTTGAAGTTGATGAGTAAAATATATACTAGAATACCTTAGAATAATAGTGGAGACTTAACCCCTGAAAGTTTGAGCCTTTCTATTTTTCTGAGGGTTTACATAAACTCTGATTTTTTCTTGAGTCTACATTATCTTCGTTGATGATCTCATTATTTTAATTCTTTTGATCAATTGGCTTTGGGAATGACATCAAAATTGAAATTATTACCACTAGAACTTCTTGGCTTATTCAATTGAGATGTCATAAATACTGACCCGAACTTAGGAATGATCTAGGCATTTTTTTCTTTAGACCATTAACTAGCCTTTTAAACTTACCATAACATTAACCTTTTGTAGCCTTTTGAGCCTTAGAATAACTTTTATTTGTTAACCATTAACCTTTACCCAACATTTCTGGGAATGTGTATAGATGGATATACTTAGTGTCAAAAGGGCATTTAAGAGAAAATATGAGATATTTCATAAAATCCTCTATTGATTAAAAAAAAATAGGTTAAAAAAAAAAATTTGTCAATGAGGATAAAGATGTGAGAACGAAGAAAAAAAATTGATGGTGCGCAACATCGGTTATTCTTGAACAGTCCTAATTGTTCGTTTAATGGGTGTATACATTCCTAGAAATTTTCTTAGAATCCTTTGACATTCCCTTATTAACCATTACCCAAGCCCCGTTACAACCCAACAAAGTCCTAGTTGATCTTAGGTAAGGTTGGTTTCCGTAGATGTGGAGATTTAATAACCAAGACCTATGGTGTTTGTTTCAACATTCCGAAAAGTAATTGATATCCTGTCCATGAGATCATATTCATTCCATTCTTGAAAAATCCGTCTTCATATTACTATATGTGAGATGATTGTTTTCCATTTTTACTCTTTCTCACATATAAAACTGAGTGAAATACCAATTCTCTTGAGTGTTTTTATTGTGAGCGACATGAGAGTTTGAAATCAAAACAAACTTTCTACAGGAGATTTAGTCATTGGTTTTACTCTGAAATGAAAAGTTATGTTTTTTTTTAATTAACCTCCAGTGGGGGAGGGGCAACTATGGAATGCCAGACCTTTATTATATAGCAAAAATCTTACAAAAACGTTGCGGGGGTACATTATGACGTTACCCGCATTTAGACAAAAAACCAAAAGTTATGTTTGATAGTGTTATCCACACACACACATTGAGTTGAGGATGATTGTGAATTTTTTCTAATCTTTGGAGAATATTAAATTATTTTGAGATTTATTGATACACTAAATGACACTGTTGGTTTCTTGCCATATGCTTGAAGTTTTAAAATAAACACTGTTTGACCAAGTTTTTTTGAGTCAGTAATGTTTGTGGGTAACATTTCTGGAAACCCTCACGAGACTATAACTCGTCCACTAGAGGTAATCTAGGGGTTCAAAGCCTTATTGCACGTTTAAGGTAAGTGCAACCGATGATTCCTGCGAAAGTGAGTTAAAATTTTGTTTTTATTGTTTTGCTAGAGGACTAGCAAAATATAGGTTTGGGGTATTTGATATTCACATAATTATTACATAATATATCCCTTAATTTATACATGTTAGTGTTTCGATTATTATATTTTATAGTAATTATTTCGTTTTCATGTCTTTGTAGGAATTTGAGCGCGAACGATGAAATCGTATTAAGGCGACAATTTAAGGAATGACAATTGGTCGATTCTAGCGGTGGTACAAAGCAGATGATAACAAACCTAAACCCAAAACCTACCCATAACCCCAAACCCAATCCTACTCCTAAAGAATATTCTCTCATTTATACATTGGATAGTCTTCCCTTTATCTCATCTCTATTTACTTTGATCTTTCTCTATAAATAGAAGAGAATAGGGGTGAGAAAATGGGAGGAAGGTAAGGGAAGAAAAAAAATTGTTAGAAGATCAAATCCTCTTCCTTCACAAAAGGGGAGAAGAAAAGGGAAAAGAAAATACATGAAAATTAAAAACTTCTTCTCACTGTGATTTTCATCACACAACACCATCACAGACACACATCCTCCACTATCCTCACCTGTCTCACTCCACCTCGCCACCACCGAGCTCCGCCACCGTCATCACGCCACCACCACGAAACATGGTTGTGACAACCCTGTTTCGTGTCAAACTTTCACTCCGCCACCACTCTCTGTCCACTCTCCCTGTCCATCATCCATCAACCACATCACCTCCAGACAGCACCGCCACCACCACGCCTCGAAAAACAGAGCCTCACCGCGGCTCATGTTCCGCCTCGCCATAACTGTAATACCCGCAAATTTCACTTACCAATATACTTGCATTATTTTAGAAGTTAATAATATTTATTAGTAGTAATTATTAATTAATAATAATTACAAGTAATAATAGTTTATAATTTTTAATTTCAAATTTAGGTTTAGGCCAGTGGTGGGTAAGAGATAAAGGGTGGGTGTGTTTAGCCCAAAGAAACCCTAAATTCTTCCTTTAAAGATACAACCCTAGTTTATTTTTCTTCTCTTTGCACACACACACAAAAGAAGAAGGAAAAAAAAAACTGCGTTGAAAAGTGGGAGAAGCTTGAAAAGAGGAACCTTAAATTCTTGCCAAAAATCAGTGAGTACCACTCTATCCTCGTAAAGTTTTTTTTTTGTATTATGATTGATTAGGTTTATTGTGTATGAGGTACGTCTGAAAGAGAGAGAGAATGGGACAGAGATTTCCTTTCATGTTTTCAGTTTCCTTTTGTGTGTATGAGTTACAGTTTTTTTTGGCGAAGTGACCTCTGTCATGTTTTCATTTTCTTTTTGTGTATGGAAAGCAACTTTCAAACATCGCTATCAATGGACCATGTCAGACCACGATTTCAAAAAAAAAAAAAAAAAAAAAAACTGGGATATTTCACATAGTCACCATATTTTGATATACAAATCACAATATATCAAATACTTTCAGATATTTTAATCACTGCTGATTTGAAATATTAGTTTGTACATGAAGTTGATTGGTGTTTATGTCAAAGCTTCAAAAGGTTTCATTCATTATAATAAGTAGTCAATAAAACTGTCAGATAGAGTAGAGAATCTTTTTCCTCTTTGTAGAATTTACATCAAAACCACTTTATCAATTGAATTTGGTTTTGTTTACCTTTTTAGCTAATTAACAAGATTTTACAGAGTATTTATTTATCGTCAATGCTAATGAACAGTTCCGAATTTTGTTTTTTTATATATGCTTATGTGTTGCAAAAATTCAGCTCCCTTACCTTCATGAATCCATGACGGTTTTAGTTTTCTTTATTTGATTGACATTTACAATGTCAGTTTTCACTTTTTTTTTATTTAATTTGTAGAGTCAGTTTGCTAAGTTAAATTCGCAATTTTCTTTATTTACTTTATTAAATGCTTTATTAAATTTGCAGTTTGCTTTCTTTGATCTACAGTTTTTAATCTACATTTACATCTACAGTTAACCGTGGTCATGATGTCATGTTGAAATAGGGGCCACGATGCCAAGTTGTGAAATATCACCTTGGTAATGTTTAGATATATGGTACTTATAGGGGGAATGTGATGTGATGTTAATTGATTTAAAAAAAAATAATGGCTCAAATAAAATACTTGGTAAATGTTCTTTTTCCCCAACTCCGAAAAAAAAATGTGAAAAGAAAAGAAATTTTTGTATACAGACTTGCTTGTATACGTGTGATAGAATGATGGGTATGCAGACTTGCTTGCATATCAGTGCACCGTTCCATGTGAGTTCGGTTGTACGTGTAGAATGCTTGTCAGTGATCGAACTTCGGGTGAGATGACATGACACTCGAGGTGGCACCCCACTTGGGTCATGTACGCTCCGAGTGGCTTCGATGGCAAGGGAGGCACACTTGGGTGAGGTGTGTTCGGCACAGGAGGAGAATGCGATTGTGGAAAAATGAGCCAAGGAGTAGAAATCAAAAACAAATAATTAAATAAAACCATTTAATTGAGCATGTCATTAAATTGTGTAGAGATTATTTTAGTTCGTACTAGGTTGGCCTTGAGGGAAGAAACTAACAGCTCATTCAAATCTTGAATGAGAACTACCTGTCTTCCTCAAGGTGAAATTTGTAGTTTGTACTTTTATATTTAATTGTTTGATTTGTAAGTTTGCTCACACCAGTATGATTATACTGACCCAGATTTTGTATTTTTTTTTTACAAATTTGGGTACGTTCTTAATGAGCGTAGTCCCAGAGAACTATCAGGGTTAATTGGTGCGTAAGGAAGGATAATAGCTGCATGGCGATAGCTGAGGAGTCGACGCGTTTATTTTTTTTCTAGTTCTTTATTATTATTTCCTAGGTAATCAGATGTAGGCTTTGGAAATAAATGCTAAGTTTTGTTAGATACTTATTTGGGGAATTGATTATTGTAATTTTCATTTATTCTTTGTGGACCACATCTTTAGAGGAAGAATATTGAGGAAACTTATTAGTTGTTTTCCACCTTATGACTGTACCATTTTATGTGTTCATGTCATGTCTTGGTTTTTGGACAACCTATTTATTTAGGTTGATCAAAAAAATCGGGGCGTGACAATAACGCCCTGTTCTTCCTCTTCTCTCGGCCTCTCTTCGTCTCGAGCTCCTTCATGCCTCCCTCTCTCACGACCACCATCACAACAGACCGAGAACCACCACCAAGCCGCCTCGCGAGACAAAGCTCGCAAGCAGAAACAGGGAGTCCCTATTCCTCGTCCTCCTTCGTTTTTTGTAGTTTTCTCGCTGTTTCCTCACCTTCTATCTTCTTTGCAGGTTCTGGAGACATTTGGAGGACGAGGACACCCCCCCCCCCCCCCCCACCCCCCCAAAAAAAAGTCTAGTTAAATTGCCATCTTACGCTCTAATTTGAATTATGAACAGTGCAAATTACCCCTAATCCTTTTCAACTCTTATTTTCCTTTCACCATTAGATTAATAATTTATATTCGTTCAATTTTTTATCTCTAGTGCGCCAATGATGAGTAAAGAAAAATGTGAAAGGCTTGAGAGTAAGACATTGTTGGAGAAGGAAAATGTTTGACGAAAGAAGGAAAAAAACTGCACATATGAAAGTTTGAGCGAGAAGGGGGTTTATGGATTTTTTTTTTTTTTTTATCCCTTAACCCTTCCCATCAAAATGTCGTCGATAGGGTTCTAACCCTGAACTTGTGATACCATCTGCCACAAGCCTACCAGCTGAGCTAGTGCCCCATTGGTAGAAAGGAGGGGGGTCATTGGGATCAATCCTTCGAAACTTTTATGCAATAGTTTAAAAAATAAAAAATTAAAACAAACTTGAAGGATAATTGAGTGTAGGGCTGAAAACTCTCGCTAAGAATCTCACACTAGTTTTGACACATAATTTTTATCCCAAAATATTTGAAAATAATAATAATTTGGTACCCCATTAGTCCCCGATGTCATAAATCCTCCCATCTATTCCACATTCCCTTGTTCCCAAAACTATTTATTGTCAAATTTTAAGTTTTGATTAAGGCTTTTGCATATACGTGATATACCTAATCTATAAATAACAAGGCCTAATCTACAGCTCCATCGATTAGTTTTTATCTATATATTTTTTATTGTCAATATTCCCACCTCCACTGCAAATTATTTAAAAGTTACAAGATCATGATTATACGAGCATTTGGATATGCATTCATAAGTAATTTTTGCTTATAACCACCAAGAATTGCCTAAATAAGTTTGAGAGCTTTAAAACTTTCAACTTCTAAGGAGTTATTATTTTGCCAAAATATGAATCCAATTGTTTTTTCGTTTGACTTATACATACTTTGACTTTTAAAACTTTCAACTTCCAAGAAGTTATTATTTAGCCAAAATATGAATCCAATTGTTTTTTTAGTACGTTGTGACTTATAAATACTTTAGTTGTGAAGATAAATACCTATTCCCTTATTTATTTTTCTCACGTATATCCTCAACTTTTATCTCTCGTAAATGTGATCAAACTAAACTGACTATTTTTGCAGCACAAGTGCTAATAAGATAAATACTTGTTCTTTTAGCTGCCAAATGCACCCTTATGCTCGGAAATATTACCACTCCAAGTACATAAAAATGTTTAAAAAAATAAAAAGAATAAATAATAAAAAAACATACTTGTCCCATTGTGTCGTACGTAGCTAACCAATCAGCATCAATTTGCTTCCCTGAAAATCTTTTTGTAGCTTGACATGGGATAAACTTCACAACACGAGATGAAGCTCCGATGCAAAGAGGATAATGCTTGTACTTCTTTTCCTTTGCCTTTTCCACAAAAGCATCCAAAGTCATCTGCGAGTTACATGGTAGAATAATAGTAAAGAAACTCATTTCAATTCCCATGTTAACCCGCGTAGGAGATCAAGAATCTCTTCATGATTATTCAAGGCTTAATGAAGTATTTCCACCCCAAGAAGGTAAATGGAGGAGACTGTATAAAACAACTAATCAGCTTCAGTATCAAATAGATGCATACTAGAATAGTAAGATTTGTTTTTTCTGCTGAAAGGTGAGCCAGTTGAGTCCCAAACACAAACTAGGGTACCCCTTAGGCTCTTGCTGGGGCAAAAATGTCAGCCATTAGAGCCCATTCCATGTACATATATAGTGCAACCTTACTCCACACTTTTTATTGTTCATTCAACTTCCCACAATTATAAGAGATACCACATCCGGAAGGAGGTGACAGAATACCATAAAACAGGCAATATTGAAGTTGAAAGGATAACGGAAACAAGAAGGAACCATCATGATATTCAAACACCATAGTCTCACTTGCGACAACAAAGGGTATCAAATCTCGTACAAAATCACATAAGCTTTAAACTATCATTCTTCACAAGTACGTTTTAAACCTTGATGGCAAGAAAATTATCTAAATCATCTCGACAATAACAATGATCAAGAAAAAAGGTCCTAGAATCAACAACTTGAAGTTTCCTGCCAAAACATAAATAAAACTTCAACATTGTCTACTCATCTTCCTGGCTGCGCAACCTAGCCAATTTATTGGTAACAACAACATCCAACTGTGCAGCACGCTCCACAATCGCCTTCCTCTTCTGGGTCGAGATATTGTGTGCAATCTCAGCACAGTAAGTCCTGGACAGACAAATGAATCATTAACTCTGATAAACTAAGAATTTCACAGTTTAGTAAAAGTGAGGAGAAATTTTTACCTGTTATGCATCATCAGTAGCTCCAGCTCCGCAACGTTATGCACCAAAAACTTCTTGAAGCCATTTGGGAGATAATGACGGGTCTTCTTGTCTGAGCCATAACCAATGTTAGGCATCAGAGTCACTCCCTTGAACTTTCTCCTCACTCGGGAATCGATACCCTTGGGTCTCCTCCAGCTCTCCTGTTATAATAATTACATTCCACTTCAGTGAACAATCCATTGATCCACGCATTAATAAAGCAACAAAAAAAGAAGAAAAAAAGTACTTGGCAGACTCGGTCTAATTATATGTTCAAAATATATTCTCGTTTTCCCATTGGCCATTTGTGTGGTTATATTCTGCAGCATGCATTAGCATCTTGAATATTGCATGTAAAGTTTCCTGAAAATTTTGATCTAAACTCCTATTTATGTGTGATTTTATACACTGTATGTAGAGTATAAGCATGCTGCAATGAGTGCAAGAATGAGTTGTGTTTGAACTACCTTCTCACATGCTATATTAATATTAATGTCTCCCTAACAAAACATTATAAATTTAAATAAACATAAACGGGATGGACCTTATCAAGGCTACAGTAAAACAAAACCATCAACATGTTGGGTTCAGCCAAGGTACAAGGTCATATAGTAAGCTTAGCAAAGCAACTGATTTAGTACTAACAGGATTCAACATCTAGAAATCAAAATATAGATCTCTGCAAATATAAGCTTCATGAGTCGGGTACTTTCAAGAAGCATTGATATTCCTAACGGTTTATGTATTATAAGGAACATGTAATAGGTCGGTTGGTTTTCAATTATAAAACAGGTGTTGTCATATACTCCAAATATGCTGAATATAGAGGAAAGGGAAAACTTCATTGATCACAGAAAACCTCAAAATAATGCACATTATCAAGAACAGTTGACGATTGACACAAGCGTAAGGTGTTACAACTTATCCTTGTTCAAGTATATAAGAAAGGAAAACAGTATAAAAATGAGAATGTGAAAGTGATCCATGGTTGTTTTAAATTTTCAACTAGTTCCAATCTAAAGACCAAAACTCCATAGAACTGTCAAAAGTAACTAATAAAGTTGGCCAAAAGGATCCACAAATCTGAGTCAGTAACTAATGAAGTTGGCTCCATAGAAGTCGAGCATATTCTTGTAACATATGGACTGAGCAAGACAAGACCTTCGCAAAGCAAAACAAAATTCATTATAGTGTTTCGAATCATACATTGAACCGCAAATCAAAAGTTGTAAAATTTGAATAAGATTTCAAAAGCGAAGGATGCCAAATAGTACTGAAGGCAGGGAAAGAACAAGAATCACTTCTTAGCAAACTTAGTCTAGAATGCAGATAAAATAATATGCAGTCATTCACATCTAAGGAGGCTGATAGGAAAAAGCATACCTTGACAGAGATCTTCCTGTCACTTTGAGGCCTCTTGAATTTCTTGACGCGCTTCTTAATTATCTTCTTGGTGAGAAGAGGAACTGCCATTGCTTCTGCAATAGAAAAAAAAAATCTAGATTATTAGTTTCACATTGAAATATTATCAATTGATACTAGACAAAGGCAAACACTCTCATTTTCCAAAATAACCAATATTTGCATATTAACACATCTCTAATAATCTAATAGTCTGTTTTCTCACACTACTTGGCTCTGCATTGGTAGAATGAAATCTATATATGCCTCTTTACAAAAAACAAAAAACAAAAAAAAAACTCAAGCAAATTTATATACACTTTCATCAAAAACACATCATAATGAACACACAAACCCATCTAAAACAGATATCAAGTATTGGGTATTACTAATTTCAATGAACTTTCACATACAAATCATATTCAACAGCATTGGCATATAGATTTAGAGTTGTAAGCAAAAGATTATGAGTGGAAATTTGCCACCTCCACTCTGTTTTTGCTTTTCATATTAATTTTTAGGCAAATTAATTGGTTTTTTCAGGCAAAAAAATCAATGGAACGAGAACACCATTAACATAAACCCAATCAAGGATAGGAACTGTCAATTATAGGACTTGCCAACTTGTCCCTGAGACGCACTAACCAATCTAAAATGTAAAGTTTATATACATATGTTTGTTACCTTGTATTACTTTCATATGAAAAATCATGCACTTGTAAAGATTTAAAAAAGTCAAGTTCAATTGCAATTGTCCCTAATCCGTTCTCCATTCCAGAAAGGCATTTGCTAAATGACAACACCACTCCACTTTTTGGTGGGTGGTGTCCTTCTAAGGCACTGGTAGTGTCCTTCAACAAAAATGGTTGTCATTTCGCGAATGCCTTCCAGAAAAACATGTGAATAACTTTCAAGTTTTTTTAAGAGGGGTCTTTCTAAATTCCTCAAGAAAAACATGTGAACAACTTTCAAGTTTTTTAAGAGGGGTCTTTCTAAACTCCTCACTTGTTAAGTTGGGTTGCACGTAGCATTAAGAAATCCAGTTTGTGGTACTTGAACAACATAGCGGATCACTGTTTTTTCGTCTTTGTTTGTTGTAATCAAACATTATTTTACTTTATAAATTAGAGTGGATCCTATCATCAGGGAAAGGAAGGACCACCACTTCACTCCACCGCATCCATCCATTAAAAAAAAAAAAAATTGGTAAACAACGAAAATAAGTGATGTGTACTCTTTAAGTTGTCAAGTAATAAAAGAAACAATGTCTTCCGCATCTGCCAATAAGAGATATGTAGGCCTCTTAAGCCATAACATGCATAGCAGAAATCAGATATATTAGTATGGCGTCAACTCATACACAGAACTCATAGACAATAGATCTGGTAATCAGTATATTTGACGCACAAGTAGACGAAACTAAACACTAAAAACAAACACCAATATAAAATATCTGAATTGAACACCAATATTCGTCAAATTTCACCGTAAAGAAAATGAAAAATGCTTAATCCCCATCGACTTGGCCGTCTTATTCTTACCAAACCCAAACCCAAAATACACAAAGAAAACACACGTGTTAGGGAAAAGTCATGGATCGAACTAAAGACAGATTGCAATAGATTGTTTGCTTAAAAAAAAACCGATTTATAAACATCAAATCTCTACAACTATCACAGCTACCTAGCTGTTTTGAGCGAGAGAGCCAAGATCCAGTAATGTTTTGAGCGAGCAAGCGAAGATCCAGTATGAAATCGAAAGAATAGAAGAGTTACCTGTTGGAGTTGGGTTGCTGCAAGACTCTCTGAACCCTAAGAACTGAAGAGACGCAAGTTAGGGTTTAGTTCGAATTTATAGTTGTATCAAACATCAGGGGTGAAATTGGAAATTACTTGCTTTGCGGGTGTGCCTAGGGTGGGTTGGACCTTCACTCTTCAACATGACTAGAAACGCCATTTTAATAATGCAACGACGTTTTGACACCACAATTTTTGCTGAAGCATGCCATCATCTATGAAGGATATCACCAAATATTACAATCAATCGAAGGTATCTGCATGAGATAAAGCTAGAAGCCTATAAAGTATGTATCCATAAGTAAAATAATGTATTTGATTTCACAAAATGTATTCCTTAATAAACTAAGCAACTTGTACATCACCACAATGAATCAAATTGCAAATCACACTACTACAAGAAATATAAGTAGAATTTCGAGTTGATTAATAAGAAAACCACATTCTTTGACCATGACCTACACATACCTTGATAATTAGTCTTCATGTCGCTTAAATGCTTGAATTGTCGGGTTGGTCAAGCTGTTTCTATTTATAACCATCTCAAGGTGTCCATGACCAACTCTTCTCTTCTCTCCCCCATTAACTCTTATTTGTTCACTTCACGTCCCAATTGAAGATCTTTGCTCTTGATTTCACAATCATTCTGAAGATGTTACCCACATTTTCTTCACTTGCCCTGTCATCACCAAACTCTGGAGTATCTCCCCAATCCTTCTCAACTAGAATTGTGAAACTTTTGCTAATCACAATGTTACTCACTTCCTCAAGTACATGCGTGACAGTGCTAGAACACATCTTTTGTTCTATAACGAGATGCTCTCGCAATTCACAACTATGCTACACATCATCTGACACACACAATGATTGTGTTTTTTGCAAAGCCAATTTCAATATTCAACAATAACTTTCCTCCTTCAAACGGACATGGCGAATCTGGCAAAAGCAATGATTTATTTCTATTTCTATTTCTACACTTGTTGTCTCGGCCGCATAGCATTCTGACTCAAATCCAAACTGTCAGACATCACCAGCTTAAAACCTGTCACTTCCATTTCAACCAATTACCCACCAACTTAGATCCCGAAACGATCTTGGTAACTTATGATGTCAGCTTATTTGCCTCTTATCGACAAGGTGCAATAGGAGTTTTTTGCGATTAACCTTTTGGGTGAAGTTCTTGCACGAGTAGCTTGCCCCATTATTGGAAAAGTTTTGGACAATACGATGGTAGAATGCTATGCGGCGGAGACAACACTATTACTTATACAGACACGACAATGGCGAACATGGATCACGATGGGAGATTCAGGGACACTGGTTTCGATTTTGCATGATGACCACATGAATGAGTAAACAACATTTTGCTAGGCTTGGCGACCTCTCATTAATAGCATTTGGCGAATGCTTTCTACTCATAGCTTATGGTTTTGTAATTATATTAATCGAGAACTCAACTATGAAGCTCACAACATAGCCAACATAGCTGGACATTAGTACTATAATTTTAATATTTAATATATTATGCAATATGCTTCCAAAAAAAAAAAAAACTCTTATTTGTTCACCTACAGTTTCCTAGCATTATATATAGTCACCCTCCATTCCCTTTCTTTCACACTTTAGAGAGTTGGCAATTTATCATGGTATTAGAGCATTGGTCTTCGGAGGTCGTGGGTTCAAGTCTCATCGTCTAGCACAATTGCTGCGAAATTTTTTTGTATTATCCTCGCTCTTGCGCTGAGGGGGAGTGTTGGAATATTAAACCCACTCCAATTATCCACGGGTCTAAAATTGCTCATGTGCTTATACACGGTAGTACCGTGTGAATTTACGGTGTAGTTGTACGATTGGTACCCACCGATATAGTTGTAGTCTCGCAACCCCGCTCTTGCTTCCACTTGATATATGATTGGATTCGCCTTCTCTACAAGTTCGAGCTTTTAGAGAGTTGGCAATTTATCATATTCTATCCTACAACGCACACTATTAACTACCATTAAAGCGGTCATTGGTCATCAATAGTGATGTAGGCTTTGAGTTCAACAATGATATAAGGGCTGATTTTTTTTCTTAGTTTTTTAAGTTCAATTTTTTTTTTACTATATCCATATTTATTTATTTGAGTGGGTAGTTAATACATAAATGTGGCTATTATATATATGTGTGCCTGATAATTTTTATTCCTGGTTAGCGAATCAATTTGGCATGTGACACATGCAATAGCAAGTTTTTTTTTTTAGGGGAAGGGGTTAACTTGATCACAAAGTAAAGAAGGGGGTATGTTATGACTTTAAGGTAAAACATTATCCTAGTGTGAATCACGAAGGTATGGAGTCATATTTTTTTATCCAAAATCAACAAGGCTTTAAGCTTCTTTAGCATTGTCTCTGGCCCAAAAAGGCACTTCATTTCTCCTCATGCGCCAGCATGGCCATTGCATCCACCATCGAGTTGATTTTTCTAAATATGTGCGAACATTTACATTAAAATTTTAACTTGAGCTTGTGGATCTCATACCGGATATTGCCCAAGTGTCAAGGTACTTTAAAAACCTGAAAGACCCATCCTCTTACCAAGCTCGAGTCTATATGTATGACGCACCTATTAAACCCCAAATAGTCACATATTTTGAGTTCATCTAGGAACGAAAACAACTAAGCCATGTTTATTTGAACCAAGTCCAAAACACGACTAATTTGCAGCTAAGCATAGGCCATGTTCATCACAGATCACACACACCTCCTACTGATGATTTGTCTTTAAAAGATCTGCCAACATGCAAAGCAACCCAACCTAAAGGTAGGAAAAGCGGATATAACACGAGCATCAGTTTCTTGGGCACGTATTTCACTTTCGTACCAAGGGTGCCTAAGATATTATCGTTGATGTTGATTTTTTTGGAACGAAAACATTCATGACCAGTTGTAGCCATTGGCATACTTTAATGATGACATGATTGGCATTCCATCTTCTACCCTCGAAAAACTTATTGTTACATTGTAGCCATACCTCCCACAAAACAAACATGGGTATCAGGACATACCCACTTGAGTTTCCGCAGTGGCGCATCTAAAACAAACTTTTAGCAATGTGGCAACCTCAAGCCCGACCATGAAGCCAATCCAAATATGCACTGGCTCGGGGCCCCATAATAATATCAATTTTTTGGTCCCCCAATTTTTGAATAAACTTTTTAACTTTCTTTTCTTTTACTGATATCATTCGTCCTTACTTAGTTTAGTAAGTCTTGAATTGAGTTTTTTTACTAGTCAAAGGTTTATTCCTTGGCACAGACATTAATTAATTTTAATTTTCTTTCTTTATGTCAGGGGTCCAAATATATAAATGACTTTAATATAAGGCTCACTTTACTTTGAGTTAGCTTTAGGCCCCTAAAATTCTAGGACCGGGTCTGGGCAACCTCCACTGCTCTACGAATATGGATGTCAAAGATGTTATCCAAATGATACCATACCATGGACACATGCTCTCCTTCAATGAACATATGTTTTAATGTATCTATACCTAGACAAACACAATAATTACACATTGAAGCCAATTTGAAGCCGCACCTATGCAATTCATCATCTACTAGTAATGTCATTTTCACTACTTTCAGACAAGTGTCAAAATTTTCATAGGAAGAAAAGGGTGCCAAATTTTCTTAAATAACTCATTTTATTTCCTATGGCTTTTGAAGGTCTCGTAAGTTTATTTCGTGGAGAAATTACTATATGAAGACGATGTCCAGATGCTGATATCGAACTCACCATCACGCCCTTTGAGACGTTTATCATAGAGTTATTGAACTCGTTGCTGTTTGGGAAGGTCTCATCATCATCATCAAAACCCATTCCCGATACTTTCGGGGTCTGCTACACAAATTTTGGTTCTCCAAGCAATGCGGTCTTCCCACATATCCTCACTTAAAGCAAAATTACCCGCAACCACATCCCTGATGTTGAGCTAGTAAGCCCTTTCTAAGCCCAAAATTGAATTTTTAAAAGTCTCCTTTCCATGGAGTCCAATTGTTTACCAACCTCTACTTTCTATTTGAATGTTCGAATAACGTTGTTTGAGTTCAAGGAGCCCCTTCATGAAGGAGGGGTGTCAAAGTTGATCTTCTGCATCATCAATGGAACATCAATCAAGCATTTTCTTCAAACAAAAAATCACCCACACTAAGTTTGAATTAGCCATTTTATAGAGCCTTTTTAGACGAAAAGCCTTGACTGTATCAAAGATATTTGTCAGTCTAAGACCACCTTTTAGGGCAGGGAAGTTCAGTCGAGATTGGACCACCCATTTTCTTTTATTACATCCTTCAAAATCTCCCAAAATAAGTCTACCATAATTATATGTATTTTCTCAAACACCTTCATAGGGATACAAGTAGCGAAGATCATGTAGATTGTGATTGAGCTAAGGACACGTGTCACCAACACCAACCTTCCACACGGCGAAAGCATATTTGCTTTTCAACCCTCAATTTGTTTTTTTTTTTTTGTTGATTAATTCATCGAAAAAGATGACTATAATGTCCTGGTAGATAGGCACCCCAAGGTATTTCAATGGAGATGCCTTAAATTGAAATTCGATCCAAATTTTAATCACTACCACTCTCTCGGCCGATGTTCTATCTTTTACTATAAATGAGTTTTTTCTCGCGTTAATTTATACAACCCGACAGCGAGGATTTCCCACACTAATTTATACAACCCAAGAGCTTTTTCCAAACAATACATATTTAGGAACTTTATACAACCCAAGAGCGAAGATTTTCTGCCATTGAAAAAGATCAAAGTGTCGTGAGTAGATAGTAAATGGCTAATAGGCATATAAAGTATAACGGGTGTGGTGGAAATTGATCACCCTGCTAAAGCATTTAAGCTCTGGTAAGCCCATGTTCAGTACCTCTCCCACACTCACAAAAAGTAAGGGTGATGTAAGGTTTCCTTGATGATACGAAGTAACCCTTGCAAACACCTTGAAGTAGGATTGAGAAGTGACGATGTGCAATACAATTAGAGACCACATGGCAAAATGTGTTATCGAAACCAAACCTTGTGAGGATTGAACAAAGCAATCCCCATTATAATTTGGTTTCTCCGTATCTAGTTTGAAAAACAACATTCCCTTCATAAAAAAAATTTACTCCCTTATGGTATGCATTAATTTTTTGGTTGACATCATTGAGATATCGAGTTAATTAGATTGATACTTCTTTATTCATGACATTAAATTGGTAATTTCCTATCTTTTAATCTTGTTGTTAGGTTCAACAAGTCATGAAGAGATTGGAGAGTGATAAATATGTTGATTGGAAGGAAGAAGCTTACAAGGGGATGAGCAACATGTTGGAATCATGGGGGCTAGCATAGCTTATGGTAAATGATTTTTCTTTTTCCTCCTAAATTATGCACGACAAAATGTTTAGAACATATTTTTAGTTCAGTATCTTTAAGAACGTTTATAGTGGAAGATATAATTATATAAAATGTCAAAAAAAGTGAAGATATAATTATATAAAATGTCGAAAAATTAAAAAAAAAAAATGCAAAAGTTCAAAAATAAGGCTTGATATCAAAATATTTCAGTGGAATTTCCATAAAGTAACACCTACAGTTTCCTACTTTCACGTTGGAACAATATCTTGCTATTCATTGACCTATACTTTGGATTGGAGAATTTTCCTCATAAAGTTGAGTAAAGTCATACAAGATATCTTTTGACCATTATCGCCATTTGAATATTTGCTACTTGTTAGTGTAGTTGTGGAGATACTGAAAACATGGTGTTCCTACCAAACATGTTATAATATGTAGGGTTTGCACTCAACATAGTCAAGCTAAAGTCCAAGATTGATTCACCTCTACAAAAAGTCAGAATATGTATAAGAATAAGAAAGTTAGAATAGGAAATAGTTAAAGAAATAAAGTCAGAATAGAAAAGCTAGAATAGGAAAGTCAAGAATAAGATTCTATTTTGTATAACAAGTTTTAAGTTTCCTATTTCCACAAGGTTAGGTAGAAGTTAGCTTATATAAGCTTGTATTCAGTCAAGGAATAACAAAAAAAATAATATGGTATCAGAGCAACTTTTTTAGTGACCTAAGACTCTGGAAACTCAAGTTTTTCCCTGCTTCCGACGACTACGCACTTTGACTATAGACGCAAGAGGCAGGGAAGGGAGGACAACAACAATAAGCTTACCTCAATCAAACAATCACAGTAACAAAGTACTGCTTCATCACTAAATCAGCCTTGGTCTCACCCCTCATATTCATCAACCATCGTCTCCAACTCCATCATCAACAAACAATATGATCTAACATCATCAACTGAAAGAACAACAACCAATATAGTCTCAACAATTTCGACAACACCATATTCAACAACAACAGTTAATTAGAAGCAGTTCCAACAACAATTACAACAAAAAAAAACAATAGACTCGACCAACAACTACAAAGAAAGCAACAACAGACTCGACCTTCCCTCCTCCTCGCACGGGGGCACCTTCCGTCTACACACACAGACTTGCATCCCATCGTTGCAACCATCTTGCCAGATCACTCTCATCGCCACCAACTGACGATCTTCTTACCTCCATCAATCGACGTACATCTCTACATCAATCTTTTCAGCTCCTCTCATTCTTGTATCCCTCGACTTTCCTCTTGCCATCTTTTTTTCTTTTTGGATCATGGCCACACAAGTCAGGTCAACGCAAGAATGAAGTTAGATTGCGTGAGAAAGATGTCTCTGTTAAGTGTTTGAGTGTTGAGTCATCGTCCTTACTCGCCACACTCACTACATCACAACACAACACAATACTAATACATCATCTATCCTGCGGTCACGAGACATCACAAACCCACCTTCCAAACCCCCTCAAATTCAAATTCGCAATGGACCCTCTTTCGGCATTTTGTGACTTCACAGTGCACTTCGGCTTCGACTACATCTTCCCATGTTCAACTGACACCACTTACAGACCCTCGAAACACTTGTTTATTACATCAAGAACCACCAAATAAGCACACTGAGTATCTTCAAAACGCACCGAACAAAAGCTCAACGATCACGCTAACCGCCAAACATACCATTGTCCATCTGTCACTCGTCGTCCTTCCGCCACCGTTTCTCTCTCCCATGTCCGCTCCTTCTCTCTCGCATGTCCAAGTTTCATCACACAATAGGTTGCAAGGACGAAGAAATTGAAGGGAAGAAGAAGGCGTGAAAAAGAATAATAATTTGGAGGGAAATAGATTTTAAATCCTTTTTCTTCACTACTTGCACCCTGACTTCTAGTCAGTACCACTACAGTTAAAAAAACACTACCAGCACCAATGCTGAGCAATTTTTTCAGCCTCAACGCTAAGGGGGAGTCATGATGACTTGAGTCAAACCATTAGAAAGCTTCACTCGAGAAGTTTACTCTACCCGTTTTCATACTAGAATTTTATCCAAAATTCGACAATTATGATGCCTAAAGTCGAACCATTAGCCGCTTCACTCGAGAGTCATGATTCCTTCATACCAGAATTATCAAAATTGGATAGTCATGCTGACTCGAGTCGAACCATTAGCCGCTCACTCAATAGTCATGATTCATACCAAAATTATCAAAATGCGGCAGTCATGCTGACTCAAATCGAACCATTAGCAGCTTTACTCGACAGTCATGATTTTGCATTCACTCATCTTCACCAAATTGGACTTCAAAGTTTCATCCAAGCTTCACATTTCATCTACGTATACATGTCCAGCTTGCGTGGCGTGTTAGAATATGTAGGGTTTGCACTCAACATAGCCAAGCCCAAGTCCAAGATTGAGTCACATTTACAAGAAGGAAAGTCAGAATATGTACAAGAATAATAAAGTTAGAATAAGAAAGTCAGAATAGTTAAAGAACTAAAGTCAGAATAAGAAAATTAGAATAGGAAAGTTAGAATAAGACTATTTTGTATAACAAGTTTTGAGATTCATATTTCCATAAGGTTAGGTTAAAGTTAGCTTATATAAGCTTATATTCAGTCAATGAATAACAACAAAAAAAAATACAAAATTCTACAAATATTTTTTTACGAAACGCTCACGACTTTGAGAGCTATTTCCTACAATCATTCCACTATAATCACCATTTTTTGGAAGGTTTATCAATGATTCTTTCATTGCAAGGTGTTGGTCCTTCATTCTCTTTGGTGCGAATGAGCTACTGGTAATACTTTCCAATTATTTTTATTTTTTATTTTTTTGAAAAAAAAGAGGAAAATATATATACACGAAAGTGAAATGCTTCAAATCTAGGAGAAGAAGATTGCTTTGCTTTGGCCTTTTGATGCAAGTTTGATTATTCTATATCTATATGACAAGGACCGGAAATGGGCTTTAGAATATGAACAATAACGCTAATATAAAATAAATTAGACTTTGGTGACTAAATTTGTTTGTATTAATATCAGAGTTACTACCAAAGTTGGAATTATCGTTGAAATGACTTTGAATATTAAATTCAATAATTTTTGTTGTATAACCCATATTTAACATTATCGACTGTCTTTTCTAAACCATTGGAAAGACCTTAAAGAACTAGTAGTTAGTTAAGGAATACTTAAATGTCCTAAAGACAGGTAGCTGACGTGCTATACTACATGCGCCTAGCTATCCTGGATCCTCCATATTGTTATAACCCTACAGTAGGAGGGTTGTCTAATATCAAATCGCGGGAAGGCGATGGTGGTCTACGATCAGGAAAAACCTCTCGCGGGAATAAAAACCTTTTACATACTTACATTTTTGTTAGAAAAAAAATGATTTGTTTAATTTAGGGGCCAACCTAGCCCTGTTTTTGTAAAGGCAACGACTTTTTAACACCGCATCTTTTACTGTCCCATACCACCGACCCATTTTTTTACCTGCTAACCCACACCACGCATTTAAACAACTATTCATGTTCTTCATCTCTCAACTTCTCTTCTCCCTTATTCTGAAAATTCTAACATCCCAAATTCGATTCATTTTCTTCCCTCCCACAACCGTCATTCTCTCCCCCACTTTCTCAACAGTTTCTCACCCTCTTTTCTCCCCTCTTTTGAAGAACAACAACATGAACATCAATAATATGTAGAAAAAAATTGGAAAATAATTCATGAAGGTTATTTCTTTACTGGGTCAAACCGGAACATGGTACGCTCGATGTGGCCGTCTCCCTTCTTCTTTTTCTTTTCCTTCCCCTTTCCCTTTCTGTTTTTTCCTCGTCCTTGGGTCGACCTCTGCGATAGTGAGTTCCCCACTTGCAAAGGCAACTGCGATGGAAAAAAAAATTGACCCTCGTGAAGGCACCTGCGAGTAGAAACTTGCAACCGCAAAGGACAAAAAGGAAAGGGAAAGAGGAAGGATAATAAAGAAAGGAAAAGGGGACAACCTGTGTGAGAAGAAGAGAAAGTGGGTTGATGATGGTTGTTGTGGCTGTGTGGGAGAAGAAGAGAGAGTGGGATGATGATGGTTGTTGTGGCTTATGGGAGAAGAAGAAAAAGTTGGATGATGATGGATGAACAATGATTGGAGAACTGGGTGGTCGTTGTGATGGCCACAATTAGTTTAAATTGGTGGTGTGAGTTAGCAGGTAAAAAAATGGTCCATTTGATTGAGATAGTAGAATTTGTGGTTTTAAAAAGTCGTTGCCTTTTGTAAATGGTCGGTGTGGGGCCTAGGTCCATGATTCTTATTCTTTGACCAATCAAGTTTAAGATAATTGAACAATTTTGTGACTATCATCTAATGTATTACTAGGTCAAGTATTGTGGTACTCCCAAAATGACCTCATAAAAAGTAGAAAATTACAAATGAACTTGGTGTAGAAAACAAAGATACTGGATGAGTATTTTGGGTAATTTCTATGCAAACACAACTTTAGCAATCATATTGTTTAAAAGTAACCCCTTCAACAATGATAAATTATTAAAAATACCTCATCCATAATATATAGTACCCATTCAAATATTTATCATCTATATTTATGGTTTGGATTGAAGAAAAGATAAGTTGGAAATGGGCCCTTTCCATCAACATTGGAGCAATGAGTTCAACACTCTTGATATTTACAGTGGCTTCTCATTTTATCCAAACAAGTGCCCCAATATTTAAGTTGGTAATTTCTTTTCGATGTGGTTTTCTGACTTGTTTATTAAAAAATATATTTTTATACAAGGTACTTCTGTATACATCTTAGAGCTGGAAAACATCATCTTAGATCACACCAGATCACAATGAGCATGATGTTAATCCATCCTCGATCACACTGTATCAAAATGTGCACGATAATCATTCCCAAATAAAACTTAGGAAAGTTGCTTAATTTTTTGCATCGTTTTACGTGATCATTTATACGTTGCATCACTTTCCCGATTTTAGCCATGTCTACACAATTTATCACATTGTTGAACTACACACAACAAACAACTAGAAGAAAGAATGTGTATGTGTAGGTTTTTTTTAACAAAGCCATGGTGAAAATGAGGTGACTTGGGCCCAAGTTGAACAAACCTGCGCATTGGCACCTGGCTCAATGGCCATTGTTGTGGCTGTGGAAGTTAAGAGACGCAATGCTGCAAAACATGGAGATAGTGTTAGTCTTCTGGTTAGGGTAGCAATATATTTTACTGGGTGTTGTTGATATGCTTACACTTGGTGGGATGCGCAATATCTTTTACTGGGTGTTGCTGACATGCTTACACTTGGTGGGATGCTTGAATTCTTATACTCTCAAGCACCTATATTAGCATGAAGCATGAACACTACATTAGCTTGGTGTTCTACGTCAATGGGTTTCTTCCTTAGCTCATTACTCGCTAAAATCTCTAACAAAGTAACTGGTCATGGGCATCACCATTCATGGTTGGATGGAAAAAAATTGGTCAGATTCGTTTGGACATGTTCTATACCCTTTTTTGCGTTCTGAATCTTATCTTCTTTAACTATGTATATTGTGCAAAAGCGTTATTAAATATTTAAACTTTGAGAAACTTGACATGTACGTCGAAAGAGCTTGTTACTGTGTTTGCAAGATACAAGGATACATGACATATAGTTAAGCTCAATTTGCGGCACTGTGTTGTTAAATATATGTTTATCTCTTTTTCATGTACTCACTAATCTTTGTTGTTCTTTTACGTTGGATTCTTTGTCATTTCTTAAAAAACTTTCATCTACTCATTGGAAGGTGAAAACGGCATGGTACATGGTTGTCATGAGATGTGTCTCAAGTTTTTTTTTTTTTTTTGGAAAGCAAGCAGGGTTTTAAGGACCCCTTAACCTTTATATTAATGATAAGAAATCAAGTACAACACCTTTTCCAGAGAGAGACACCACTACAAGATTTTACATATCCCATGAATCTCTAACATTGGTATGTTAATTACCACCTTAGTATTTTCCCCTTTTTTTGAGTGATTGCAAGTTCTAGGTGGTATAACCTTGTGATCTGTGATCATTTATTTATTTTTCCATTGAAGTCCTTCATTTTATGTTTTTTTCGATTGTTGTTTTATGGATTTAATCCACGAGTCTACGTTCCTCACAGTAGTCTTTTCCTTTAATCTTCCTTGGAGCAACCTTTATTTTTATTATCCATCAAGATCAAGCTCTAGACTACATAGCACTTTTGATTGTTTTATACTTTTTAAATTCACTATATTAACATTACTTTTATCATCCATTTTATGTCAAGACTCATCAAATTGTGGAGAGCAATGAATTTGTTGATTGGAGAGGAAGAAACTTGCAAAGGGGCAAGAAGTATGGTGGAATCAAGGGGGCTGTTATTGCTTGTGGTAAGTTATTCATTTTCCTTTAAAAATGACGTTTCAACGGATTTTCTCTTTCATCTAAATAAAAGATAAAATGAAATAAAAAAAATTTAGAGACTGTAACACTTTCAGATCATCAATGGAGTTGGAGCAGGAAACTGATCAATTTTCTACAAATAAGAACAATTATAGCAAAGTTGATAAGAAACGATTAGATTACAAGAATGTGCAGTGATTTCCAAAAATAATAATAATAAATCAACTGGGGGAACTGTCATTGCCATATGTCTGTGAAGTAATTTTTATTAGTTTTGATAAATTTTTTTTATTATTAAAAAAGAGAGTTAATGATTTATTTACTTTATTTTTTTTTAAATTTTGATAATTGAATATTTGTTTATTTTTCACTGTGTAATTTTTTTTTTTTTTTTTTTATGATGTAGCTGCGGAGATATTAGAAAATATGGTATTTCTGTCAAATGCCAGCAACTTTGTGCGGTATTTTGTTAAATCTCTCAATTACCCATCCGCACTAGCTGCAAACATGGTGACTAATTTTAGTGGAACTGCTTTCCTTCTCACTATATTTGGGGGTTTTATAAGTGACTCTTTCATCCTAAGGTGTTGGACTTTCATCCTATTTGGTGTAATTGAGTTAATGGTAAGCTAAGTTTAACTCCATTATTTGTGTTGCGTCATTTTATCTTTATATTCATTTTAGCTGTCATAACTAAGTGATTGACATGCTATGTTCATGTGGGATGTTACAGTAAATAAAGTGTTTGATAAAAAAAATGCTCAAGTTGTAGATATTTTTTCTATATAATTGTCATTATTATTGTTGAAAATTTGGATATACATCGGAACCAGTAATGACATTTATATTATACAAAAATAAATAATTAAAGTATAAAGTATACTAGTACTTGATTTTTATCTTACATAAAATACAAGGAACCAATGCTATTTGTTAATTTACTAGTGTAATACCCGTGCCGTTGGCACTATTGCAGATTTCATTCTACATTCATGGATGTTTCGAAAGAGACATGCACACAATATCATTATATCCAAAAAATGTCATTTTTTGAATAAAGTAATTTATCTGAACATGTCATAAGAAAATTCACATAAGTGACTATAATGACAATCAATGTCGTGAACAATTAAAAAATCAAAATTTCGACAGAGTTTCCTCTGTATTTTTTAATATTGAAACTTATCTGAACCTGTCATAAAAAATTACAATGGCAATCAATGCCATGAGCACTACATAATATATCCACACACCAAAATGATCATTTAATTATAAAAATATTCCAATATAAAACATTTAAGTACATCAAAGCTTTTTTTTCTTAAGGAGAACCTTGTCCAATTATGGTGGAAAAACTAAGCATTTTTCTTACAGTTCCTTGTACGGCTGAAATGAGAATTTGATTGTATTTCCAAGCAAGCAAATTAAGCTATCACCAAGTAAGCAAGCAAGCTGCCTGCAAGCAACACCTCCCGTTCACATCCATTTCTAAAACACTCATTTCTAAAACCAAATATTAGGAAGTCATGATTAATGACAATAACATGAAATTAAAACAAATTAAGCTAGCAAACAAACTGCCAGGAAGCAACACACTCCCATTCACAGCCATTTCTAAAACCAAATATTATGAAGTTGTGATTAATGACAATAACATGAAATTAAAGCAAATTAAGCTGGCAAGCAAGTTTTGTGAACAATAAAACTACTCTTTGAATTATAACAGACAACCATGCTATGGTCCATTGACCAAAATATTTGGTTGTTCGAGCTCTTGATAATTTTAGACAAACTATTGATCCCTCAAATATTCACTAAATCTATTTAACCCATTATCAAAGGCTCCAACTTTCATCAAGTTAGAGGTGTAAGAAGAACTAATCAAATCGATCTCAATTGGAAAAACAAAAATTTCTCAAACACAACACAACGAATGAATAGTTACAACTCAAACTCTAGAACAATCTCAAAAGCAATATAAATAACCAAATCTAACAAACCCCATAACTTAAAAAAACTCAAATAAAAGCAAAACAAAAAA
>QNQO01003469.1:0-58897 GCA_003290165.1 Berberis thunbergii | reverse complement strand
TACCTCCAATTTCTGATGGCGAGCTCCTAAGATCCTTCATAGATTGCCTCCATATCCTAACATCGAGATTTTCTCTCATGACACGACCAACAACGGCGAGGGCTAGGGGGAGACGACCACATTCAAGTACTACTTCCTTCGCAAAAGGGTGCACTTCAGGGGTCAGAATTTGGTTGCTAAAAAATAAGTCCCATGCTTCCTTGCATCTGTTCTCTTTGTTGGGCTTTGTTATCCCCACTACATCCAAAGGAACCCGAACCCACACATCATCAAGAATGATGTGGAACTTGTTGGCTTGCTTCAAAATTTGGGACAACTCAATAGCTCGACGATCTTGGCTTGCATACGTTGACAAATCCAAGTTTAGTTGTCACTAAACCATGTCTAAGTTATAGTCACTTGAAACTGTAACCCAGATGGTTTATAAAAGTCGTCATTGGTCGCAAGTAGATTGTTGATCTTTTTCACGGTTGTTGTCTTCCCATAACCACCACCCATAGCATAGATGCTGATTTTATGAATCATAGAACTCCTTTAAGGCTTCAAGATGTCATCCACATTCTTCTCGACCGTGGACTTGCTGGTTAATATTGGTGCATCCAACACTATTGCTCTAGTTACATACTGCTCAAAAAAAGGTACAGACTGCTCAACAACTATTTCATTAGTAAATCGGCTGGTTTCTTCCACCAACAAAGTATCTCAGCGATTGCCATCTGTAAATGGAAATTGGCTCTTTCCAGTTTCCTCTTTATGTCAGTTTCTTGTGCAATGAGCTTTTGATTCTTTCGAGTGAGAATGTCCATGATTTATAAGCTTTCTTAGATGGTCAATGCTGCAAGCAATTGGACTGCATATGCATTTGACAACTGGTCCAACAACAATCAATAGTTTTTTTTTTTTAAATTGGACCATTGACCATTTTTATATATTTATTAATCCCATGTCCGAATGCTACATGGTTGACCCTATAAGGTTAACCAAACTAGGCCTGAAGGCTACAGTATTGTTGTCGCTTAATATCCTTATAGGTCCATTCTAGCCGGATGAACAAAAAAAAATGACTGAGAGGGAAAGAAATTATAAGAGATGGATGGAGTTGGTGATTCCCATAACAAAATATGGTAATTGGCAAAGATTTAGTTAAATATACCACATACAACCACCAATTCATTCACAAATCACAAGTTAGGTTTACTTTTCTTACCAACGTCTGAAAGCTAACAATGGACATAGTCAAATTAAACATAATTCAGGCCATTGGCAATTAGGCCTTACCTAAAATTTGAATGGAAAAAAAAAATCTTGAATGAGTATTTAATCTCTCCTCACGTGTTAAGTTTAGGGTTTATTGGAGAGATGGAGGGTGATGGTGATGGTGGTGCCTAGTAGTGGTCGGTTGATGAAGACCTAGCTTCATAAGGGTATCAAGTGTGGAGGTGGTCAAATCATGGGTGGTGAGTGTCGGTATTGGTGATTGTTGATAGTAGATATGGTGCTACTGTCAACCGGAAGGATTTGGCGGTGACTGTGAAACTCAGTTGGGGTATGAAAAACTGGTACCCATGCATTTGACCTCATAGTCATAGGTGTTAACAGTGGATTATGGTAAACTTTGGGGACCAAACGAGTATACACAAAACTAGGGTAGGTAAATCACTTTTTTTTTTAAATTTTAATTTAACCGAACCACTGAATAAGGTGTGGAGGGGGGGGGGGGGGCTTAATTAGCCTTAACCTTGCAATTTAATGCATCTTAAGATAACTAAAATACATGTGAGAGAAACATATTATTATAAACTATATGCAACTATTATAATGGAGAAAAAAAAAAAGATTAAGCCTTACCCTCTAGAAACCTATAAAGTCAAATGCATAACTCCACAAAATTCACAAAGCCCCTAGCTTGAAGACTTGAAGAATTAATTCCTTATTATAACATACGAAATGCCTAACTTATCTATCCTTGACAATCTTCTGATTATGCCTAACCTGATTTCCTTCCCCAATTTGCCCTCCCAACTTAATTCTATTAATATTTAAATTAGCCCCTCCTAAACATTATATATACCTAAACCCTAATATAACTTATTTTAAGATCTCAATTATATATAAATTATAAAAGAGCCCTTAATTATAATATAAATTATAAATGGGCCATTAATTCTAACTTTTAGATTTTTTCATTGGCCCTCCGAATATCTATACTTTTTACAATAAAAACCAACTCCTCATAAACATTGATTAATTATACCTAAGCCCCTAACATAATTTATCTAAAGCCACCAATTATCTATAAACTATAAATAGACCCTTTATCTATAAAAAAAAAAAAAAACTATAAATAGACTCTTACAATAGTGAGAGTGTAATCTTTAGTTACAATATTTTTTTTGATTATTTTGCTTAGAAATTTTTAGTCAAATAACCTAAAATTTAGTTTTACTTATTATTGAATTTTTAAAATAAATTAAAAAATATTGAATATTCGCACATGTAGAGTGCATTAAACACCTAGTTAAAAAAGCTAAAGCTGTGAAAAGAGAACCCCACGGAATGAAGTTGGCAACAAAATTTCCCGCACTACCAAATAAGAGTCCATGTCCCAAGCTAAAAGGGTATGAAGTCCAATAGCCACATTAACTACCACCAAACCTTAGCTTTCTCTTTTCGAAGATTGCAAGCTTACACACAGTGAGAGAAACAAACCAAGCTGCTGATATATTATCTAAACTGTTGCCTACTCATGAGTTTGTGGAGTTAGTCCCTAGCTCGTTTGCTGAAGATCTTAAAAAGATTATATTTGATGATGCGAGTGGAAGGAAATACTTGCGAATGTAATTTGATCATTTAATCCTTTTATTTTCAGTGGTTTGGGGAGCCCATATATACCCCCACGCTTGCCTTTAAAAAAAAAAAAAAAAAACCTTAGCTCTCTCCCAAATAGCTAGAACCTCCATTCTTAAGCCTCTTTAACAAATGTATTGATTTGCATATGGAATTGGGGGTTCTTCAGCCTTCATAGAAAGCACTTGATGGCTATCTATATGACTTTAGACCTGACCCACGGATCTTGGAGGCCCGATGTGGGCTTGAAGGGCCTGGTATCAAAGAACATAAAAGAAAAAAGTTCAAATAAATGCTTCTACAATACTTTTTTCGACTTGGGATTCAAAATTTACATAAGATCCAGTAGGAAAATAAATTTGAAAATAGGATACAGACGGCCCGGTGTTACTCAAATTTTGGGCCTCCAAAGTTAATGATTTTCATGGCCCGATGTGGGTCAAATGCATGAGTTCATTAGGTTTTTACTCTGTTCTTATGCCATTGTTGTTGAATGTGTGAAATAAAGAAACTTGTCGTAAGATCCTAGTGTTTAATTAAAGTTCATTTCTTATCATGGCTTTGCTCTCTTCTGATTCAAAGTTTTCATATTTTGGTTAAGTAAATTCAATTGAGAGGAGTATTATAAAACCCCAAATTTGTCTTTTGCACCCAAAAAAAAGTTGTGGGTTTTGTGCAATGCTTTGTGTCTGTGGGGGTTTCGCACCTTGCTTGTAAATTTCTAAATGTTCCTGCAAAATACAAATCATGAAAATTTGCAAGGACTTGGGGTATGGAATTTCAATTAATATTAGTTGGGATTGAGTCTATTCAAAGACTTGCCCAAGACAAATGGCAAATACTTGGGATGCCTATCTTAATCAATCAATTGTCTCCCGTTACTTGTGAAAACTGAAAAAATTGGGTGGATGATAGTTAATCCAGCCATGGATGATAAAGACTTAAGCCATGGACAATAGTTGCCACCAATTCTTTGGTAGGATGAAGTGTATCAGAGGCTAGTCGTTTTGTCCTGTTAAGCTTCAAGGTCTTGCTTTTCATAACCACTCAACATTGCCTTAGCTCAAACAAATTGCAAAGACTTGGAATGACTCTCTCAAGTTTTTGATGCAAAGACTTGCAGTGTCTTGTCAACCAATCGTGTTAATCTTACTAACAGAGTGTATCGTTGGATTCTAGTTTGTCCTGTTTAGCTTCAAGGACTCTTTTTTTTAACTTCAAGGACTCTTTTTTTTAACTTCAAGGACTGTCAAAGATATGTAGTGACTATGTTAATCAATTGTGTTCACCTCAGTGATGGAGAGGATAGATTTTTAGTTGTCTTGTTTAACCTTAAGGTCTGCATGATAACCGCAAAAGCCACTCTCTAGTTCTCAATTTCCAATTAATATCTCAATGTCAAATTAATAATGTATAGTGCCAACGAGTTATCCCTTATCACTACCATCACCATATTAATATAACATTGTTGCCATCAACCCAGTGAACCTTTCTACTCGTCCCTATTAACTCTGATAAATAACCATGTAACAGAAACATGATTTTTGAAAATGATTAGACAGAAGGATATGAGGGCATGCATAACCCCCATTCAAAGAAATCTTATGTAAAAAGTAAAAATCTTGACTGTATAACAGACATGTTTCATGCGCAATTTACTCGTAATTTGTTACACATGTATGGAAATTTCCACTTGTAATACATCCGATTCAGGTAATGTTCCTTCAAAAAAGGAATCATGACAATTTGCAAAGACTTGGATGGATGACTTCAAGTATGGAATTTCATCTAATATTTTGTTGGGATTGAGTCTATTCAAAGACTTGACGAGACAAATGGCAAAGACTTGGAATGAATTTCTCAATCCTTTTCTCATTCAGTGTAAGTTACGGCAGTGGCAGTTTCAATCTCTGTCAAAGATATTCAATGAATATGTCAATCGATTGTGTTCACCTCAGTGATGAAGTGGATAGATTTTAGTTGTCCGTTTAACCTTAAGATCAGCATTAGAACCACAAAAGCCACTCTCTAAGCCATAAAAGTGGTTTGATACTTATATGTGCTACTTGTTTTTATAATTAATTGCAGAGGGATAATGTAGCAGAAACCATATATATTACAAGTTCTTCGAGCATCACAATAGCTAACGCAATACTAACATGTAATATTCATAATTGTAATACAATAGCACAGTATACATATATATGGTTGTGCATATAATGGAATGAAACAAGTGGGATTTATATTACAAACTAAAATTATAAGTTCCCTGAACATACGAGATACTTCCCTGCACACTTGCACTGAATGGAAGTCGAAAGTCCGGTCAGAGCTTTGGAAGCTCAACTCGGATGACTCGTAAAGACTATTATTCAATCATCTACGACAGTGCATGTGCTAGGACCACAGTCTGACTAGTTCGCTTACAATAGCAACATCAATTGTTGGTTTGATATATAGCCAAGCCGCCAAGCAAATGGTGAATTACACTCCCAAATTTCTAAAAGGATTCTGACCAGATGCTCAAGTATCTTCTTCCTTGTGTATTCACACAGAGGCTCAAGGATGGGTCTTTCGTGTTTCTCTTACTTTATGTTGATGACATGCTCATTGCTGTGAAGAGCATGAAAGAAATTGATAAATTGAAGTTGAAACTTAGCATGGAGTTTTAGATGAAAGATCTTGGTTCAGCGAAGAAGATACTTGAGATGGAGATAGTAAGAGATAGGAAGAAAGGCAGACTGACATTGTCACAGAGGCAATACTTAGATAAGGTTATTTACCATTTTGACATGGATACGTCTAAGTCGGTAAGTACTCTTTTGGCTACTCACTTTAAGCACTCGGGTAATTTGTCTCTTAACACAGAGGATGAGAGGGAATACGTGTCATATGTTGCTTATGCTAGTGCAGTTGGTAGTCTTATGTATGCCATGATCTGCACACGTCTGGATATCACTCATGCAGTCAGTTTGGTTAGTAGGTTTATGTCAAACCTGAGAAAACAACATTGGCAGGCAGTGAGGTGGATATTGAAATATCTTCGGGGTATGCTGGATGTTGGTTTAGTGTATGAGAGAGGAGATGTGTCAAATATGTTCCGAGGTTATGTAGATTTGGATTATGCTGGTGATCTTGATAGGCGTCGATCGACTACAGGTTATTGTTTTACATTAGCGATGGGTACGGTGAGTTGGAAGTCTCAGTTACAGTCTACAGTTGCTTTGTCTACTACTGAAGCAGAGTACATGTTCCATCAAAGGCGGTGAAGGAAGTCATTTGGCTTCGAGACTTGGTTAGGGATTTGGGTGTTACTCAGAATGTTGCGACAATGTTATGTGACAGTCAGAGTGCTATCCATTTGGCGAAGAACCAGATTCATCATGCCCGGACAAAACACATTGATGTGCGGTATCATTTTCTGAGAGATATCATTGAGGATGGCGAGGTTTTCTTGGAGGAGGTGAGTACTCAAGACAATCCAGCTGATATGCTGACAAAAGTGGTTTCAGAAATCAAGTTTGAGCATTGTCTCAACTTGATCAAGTTCTCTCAGTGTTGACGCCCCAATGGGGCAGGGCCCTTAGGGGCATGACGACGACTCTCGTGACTGAAAAATGGGTCTTGGCGGTTTTTCATGTGGTTAGTAAGTTTTGAATGAGCTTCTGAATGAATTGTTTGTTTCACTTCTGAATAAGCTGCTGATTAGAAGTTGCAAAATTAAAGGTGTTTGCTATTAGGTATTGATTTAAAGATTTTTGACATTTTTGCCCACTACTACAACTCCATCGTCACCACCACAAACCACTAACATTAAGTCCCCTCCTCCACATGTTTTATCTCCTCCAAACACCATGGAGATCCCTCGTCCACTACCACAAAAAACAATCCCTATATCAATTTCAGTTCCTTATACAATTTCAAGAGAAATAGAAAGAAAATGAGGAGGAGGAGGAAGAGAAGGAGGAGGAGGGAAGAGAGGGGAGAGTGGTGGTGGCGACACTGCTCGCGTGATAGAAATGAGGTGGAGAAGAGGGGATGTTTGGTAGAGAAGAGGGGTAGCACAATAGTCATTACAAATTTATTGTGATGTCATTACTATAATGAATTTTCATTAAGACACTCAATGCTAAGTGATCAACACATCTCGGTTGCTTACTCCAATTAGAAGTTGAACTTATGATCAGAACTAAAAACAAACACACTAAACAAGGTGTCCCAATTCTTATTAAGATTTCTGACTCTATTCATAACAAAAAACAAACACCCTCTTAGTGATTAATGTACCAAATATGCACATATCCATGACTTACACCGCCATCAAATACAACTAATGACAATGTTATACGACGGGTCAATAAATTTGGATACATAAATTTTACAAGGAAATGAGAGATTCACACCATTCCACATTTCCACTAAAACTTCATTTTCTACAAAGCAAATGACTACAACAAGTCAGTCAAGCACCTATCCACCAACCTATATTGTCATCAAGTGGAAAATGAATGACACGTTACCTAGTTGTTTGGAGAATTTTTGTAGAACAAAACCAAACTCAAAATTGACATCCCCAACAAATTACAAAGACTTGAACGATATCATCGAATTGATTGCAATGTTGGGGGGGGGGGGGGGGGTGTGAATAAAAACAAATTTTAATTTAATTAAAAATTGACATCCCCGACAAATGCAAAGATTTGGCACTAGACTTATAATTTAGATGACAATATAGAACTTATAACTTATTCCACATTTCCACTAAAACTTCATTTTCTACAAGGAAATGAGACATTCACCCCATTCCACATTTCCAGTAAATCTTCATTTTCTACAAAGCAAATGACTACAGCAAGTCAGTCAAGCACCTATCCAGCAACCTGTATTGTCATCAAGTGGAAAATGAATAACACATTACCTAGTTGTTTGGAGAATTTTGTAGAACAAAACCAAACTCAAAATTAACATCCCCAACAAATTGCAAAGACTTGAGCGATATCATCGAATTGATTGCATTGAAAGGGAGGTGAATAAAAATAAAATAAAATCTAATTAAAAATTGTAATCCTCGACAAATGCAAAGATCTGGCTCTGGAATTATAATTTTGAGGACAATATAGAACTCATAACTCATTCCACATTTCCACTAAAACTTCATTTTCTACAAGGAAATGAGAGATTCATACCATTCCACATTTCCACAAAAAATTCATTTTCTACAAAGCAAATGACAACAAGTCAGTCAAGCACCTATCCAGCAACATGTATTGTCATCAAGTGGAAAATGAATGACACATTACCTAGTTGTTTGGAGAATTTTGTAGAACAAAACCAAACTCAAAATTGACATCTCCAACAAATTGCAAAGACTTGAACAATATCATCGAATTGATTGCAACGAGAGGGAGGTAAATAAAAACAAATTTTAATTTAATTAAAAATTGACATCCCCAACAAATGCAAAGATCTGGCTCTAGAATTATAATTTTGATGACAATATAGAACTAATAACTCATTCCACATTTCGACTAAAACTTCATTTCCTACAAGGAAATGAGAGATTCACACCATTCCACATTTTCACTAAAACTTCATTTTCTACAAAGCAAATGACTGCAGCAAGTCAGTCAAGCACCTATCTGCAACCTGTATTGTCATCAAGTGGAAAATGAATGACACATTACCTAGTTGTTTGGAGAATTTTGTAGAACAAAACCAAACTCAAAATTGACATCCCCAACAAATCGCAAAGACTTGAACGATATCATCGAATTGATTGCACTGAGGGGGAGGTGAATAATAAAAACAAATTTTAATTTAATTAAAAATTGACATCCCCGACAAATACAAAGATCGGGCTCTGGAATTATAATTTTGATCACAATATAGAACTTATAACTCATTCCACATTTCAACTAAAACTTCATTTTCTACAAAGCAAATGACTACAGCAAGTTAGTCAAGCACCTATCCAACAACTTGTATTGTCATCGAGTGAAAAATGAATGGCACATTACCTAGTTGTTTGGAGAATTTTGTAGAATAAAACCAAACTCAAATTTGACATCCCCAACAAATTGCAAAGACTTGAACGATATCATCGAATTGATTGCACTGAGGGAGAGGTGAATAAAAACAAATTTTAATTTAATTAAAAATTGACATCCCCGACAAATGCAAAGAACTTGCTTTGGAATTATAATTTTGATGACAATATAGAACTTATAACTCATTCCACATTTCCACTAAAACTTCATTTTCTACAAGGAAATGAGAGATTCACACCATTCCACATTTCCACTAAAACTTTATTTTCTACAAAGCAAATGACAACAAGTCAGTCAAGCACCTATCCAGCAACCTGTATTATCAAGTGGAAAATTAATGACACATTACCTAGTTGTTTGGAGAATTTTGTAGAACAAAACCAAACTCAAAATTGACTTCCCCAACAAATTGCAAAGACTTAAACAATATCATCGAATTGATTGCAACGGGAGGGAGGTGAATAAAAACAAAATTTAATTTAATTAAAAATTGACATCCCCAACAAATGCAAAGATCTGGCTCTAGAAATATAATTTTGATGACAATATAGAACTAATAACTCATTCCACATTTCCACTAAAACCTCATTTCCTACATGGAAATGAGATTCGCACCATTCCACATTTTCACTAAAACTTCATTTTCTACAGAGCAAATGACTACAGCAAGTCAGTTAAGCACCTATCCAGCAACCTGTATTGTCATCAAGTGGAAAATGAATGACACATTACCTAGTTGTTTGGAAAATTTTGTAGAACAAAACCAAACTCAAAATTGACATCCCCAACAAATCGCAAAGACTTGACCGATATCATCGAATTGATTGCACTGAGGAGGAGGTGAATAAAAATAAATTTTAATTTAATTAAAAATTGACATCCCCGACAAATGCAAAGATCTGGCTATGGAATTAAATTTTGATCACAATATAGAACTTATAACTCATTCCACATTTCCACGAAAACTTCATTTTCTACAAAGCAAATGACTACAGCAAGTTAGTCAAGCACCTATCCAGCAACTTGTATTGTCATCGAGTGGAAAATGAATTACACATTACCTAGTTGATTGGAGAATTTTGTAGAATAAAACCAAACTCATATTTGACACCCCCAACAAATTGCAAAGACCTGAACGATATCATCGAATTGATTCCACTGAGGGAGAAGTGAATAAAAACAAATTTTAATTTAATTAAAAATTGACATCCCCGACAAATGCAAAGATCTGGCTTTGGAATTATAATTTTGATGACAATATAGAACTTATAACTCATTCCACATTTGCACTAAAACTTCATTTTCTACAAGGAAATGAGAGATTCACACCATTCCACATTTCCACTAAAACTTCATTTTCTACAAAGCAAATGACTACAGCAAGTCAGTCAAGCACCTATCCAGCAACTTGTATTATCATCGAGTGGAAAATGAATGACACATTACCTAGTTGTTTGGAGAATTTTGTAGAACAAAACCAAACTCAAAATTGACATCCCCAACAAATTGCAAAGACTTGAACGATATCATCGAATTGATTGCACTGAGGGGGCGGTGAATAAAAATAAATTTTAATTTAATTAAAAATTGACATCCCCGACAAATGCAAAGATCTGGCTCTGGAATTATAATTTTGATGACAATATAGAACTTATAACTCATTGGAAATTTCGAAAAGTCAAAGTTGTATGGACAAATTGCAAAGACTTGGAATGACTTTGAGTTAGAATTGATTGTACTATATCAATCCTTAAAATGCTTCGTATATAATAAATAACATCAACAACAAATTCCAATGACTCTCGGATTAGAATTGATTGAACTTTATCACTCTATGGAATGTTTGAAACAACCAAATTAAGATGTTTGGAAGATTTGACAAGTCCAAACTAATTTTTTTTACTAGCAAAAAAATGGTGTCACTGACAACTTGGGTGGACTTGGAAAATTATTTTGAGTTAGGTTGATTGGATTGTCTCCATCCTCATATTGTCCATTAAAATAAGATAAATAAAAAGTCATGTGGCCGATAATTGCAAAGACTTGGACTCCAGAGTTATAATTGATGATTGAACTTATTAATCTTTGAAATGTTTGAAACATCCAAGTTGCGGGGACAAAAAGTAACATTTTTCAATTTAGTCTGATTACAATTTGTAATTTTAAGTTTTGATGGTATATTTACTTTGAAACCATTGTGGTGATGAGCTCCAAAAAAACTAATAAATAAAAAGAAAGGTAGCCAAAAGTTTTACCAAATAGCTGAAATGACATAAGACATCTTAGTTCCAGTGTATAATCCAAGCACCTAGCTAGCTTGGATTTACTACAATGGAACATAATTCTACAATTTTGAATTCAAATTTTCACATAGCATTTGAAGCAACTCCCAACCGAACCATATAGTTTTGATTATCAAAAGGTCCCAAATAATTTTACTTCAAATGAAAACGCCATCATAAAGATCCACGACAATGATGATGAAGCTATACAATGTGGCTAATTTCTCTAATCTAATAGAATTAGTCATTGTTATTGTCTTGTGAAGACTTTTTAATGTACTTGGTGCATTAATAGTATAATTTATAAATGCACTTAGGGTGCAGATGATCCATATTCTTCTAAATATTTGTTAACCTTGTGAACACTTTCATTGTTTTGCATATTTCACATAATTTATAAACTAATATAAGGAATATATGTTGCGCTAGTGGGTGCAGATGATTCAGACTCTTTAAATTACTTCTATCTGTGAAATACTTTTTTATTATCCGATAAGAAATTATACTTAATTAATAAAAGGTAAGCATAATAGCATATAAATTATTTTCAATTCAATGTCAAAATACATATGCAAAATAAATAAATAAAAAGTCTTAATATTTTATATTTTTTTGAAACTTGCCCAGGCGGCTGCTTCAACCGATTTTTAGAACACTCTTCGCTGAGAAGGTTCAACATCCTAGTGATATTGTCGTTCATGTGAAGATTCCACTGATGGCGACAAATATTGGTTATAGATTTATGATCCTCCTCATGATTTGTGTCATGTCATTCATTCAATGTATTCTTGAACAATAACGCATGTACCTGCACCAACTCATCACAATAGGGATCCTAGGGAAGAAGAGCCTTAAGCGATCAAATCAGGAAAGCTGAGAAGTTGCAAAGAAGAAGGGATATTGACCAATTTTCCAGTGTTTGTTCCTGATTGGCCTGGTATTGTTCACGGTTTGCCACTTTGGCTTGATCTAATTGGCCCGTGGTCAACTCTCATACTATGTTCTGTTAGGGGCAACCTCTATTCCCCGCTTTCATCCCAAATGTTTAGTTTCTCATACTTAACACTCCTTTGCCTTCTCATGCTTGATTTGTTGTGGTAATTTGGTTTAGATGAGTGCCATAAATAATCTTTGTATAAATATGTGGGTTGTGGTAGATTATTTCCTAATAAAAACACAGTGACTTTGAAATACTTCAAGTGGATTAGTAGAGCTTTATCTATCATTGGAATATTCCAAATGTCCAAAAGAAAATAAGAAAACTTTAGTAACCCCACCAAGTGCGACAACTTGAACAAGGAGGGGGCAAGGGGAACATAACTACAATTTCTATGGAGGCAATCAATGGTAAAAGTTAGGTGGCTCCCCTGGCTTGTATTTGGCTCTGCTACTGCCACCGATTGTGGTCTTGAGAAGCATGCATTTTGGTTTTTACAAGGCTAACCTCAGCAACCCAATAGTCTAACACTTTTTCCTAGTTTCATTTACACTCCTTGTTCTCATAAGAAAACGGGTTCATTGGCTGCTCTTTTCAATTTCATTGCGAGCCTATTATGAAACTGAATTTTTATTTAATGTACGCGTACCAAGAAATACTATTTTAGAAAATCACTTTGCGAGAGTATTCCCCAACTTGAAGTTTTTTGAGGTAGCGATCAGTTTCTTGTTTGAGCATAAATTTTAAAAAACATGCACTTGTCTTTAGGAATAATGTGTATAAGCTAGCGTCGACAAGTTGTCCTTGTCATACGTGTAAAAAGTAAAACTCTTGACTCGATGACACATTGACTATGTATCATTAACCACCAAATTTGTCTTTTGCAAAAAAAAAAATGTGGGTTTTGTGCAATGCTTGATGTGTTTGTGTTCTTAGTGCACAAAAAAAAAAAACTGTGTCCTATTTGGTATGAAATCACAAGTTTTTGAACCCTTGGGTGGTTTGTATTGACCGTAAAACATACGTTTTTCATGCGCAAGTTGTAACACATGAATGGAAATTTCCACATGTAAGACATCTTATTCAGGTAATGTTCCTTCAAAAAAGGAATCATGACAATTTACTAAGACTTGGATGGACGACTTCAAGTATGGAATTTCATCTAATATTTTGCTGGGATTGAGTCTATTCAAAGACTTAATGAAGACGAGTAGCAAAGACTTGGGATGCCTATCTTGATCAGTCAATTGTTGTGTTCTGTTATCTTCAAGGTGTTGCCTTTTCGTAACCACTAAATTTTGCCTTAGCTGAAACAAATTGCAGAGATTTGGAATGATTTTCTCAAGTCTTTGATGCAAAGACTTGGAATGAATCATGTTCACCTTACTAACGGAGTGGATTGATGGATTCTAGTTTGTCCTATTTAGCTTCAAGGTCTTGCCATTTACAACCACTTAACCCTATCGTAGCACAAACAAATTGCAAAGACTTGGAATGAATTTCTCAATCCTTTTCTCATTCAGTGTAAGTTACGGCAGTGGCAGTTTCAATCAATCGATGCAATGACTATGTCAATCAATCGTGTTCACCTTGGCGATGGAGTGGATAGATTTTAGTTTGTTCATTTAACCTTAAAGTCTGCATTATAACCACAAAAGCCACTCTTTAGTCTCAATGTCCAATTAATAACATACAGTGCCAACCAATTATCCCTTATCACTTTCATCACCGTAATCATATAACGTGGTTGCCATCAACCCAGTGAACTTTTACACACATCCCTACTAACTCAGATAAATAACCGTGTAATAAAAACATGATTTGTGAAGTGAAAATGATAAGACAGAAGGATATGAGGGAATGCAGAACCCGAATTCAAAGAACTTTCATGATGGACATAACATTCATCTAAACACACTTCTTTTTCAAGTATATTTCCATGTATAAAAAATTCTTCCATGACTAAAAATATCAATGGTGTCGAAAAATTGATCGAATGGTAAAAAAAATTGCAAATGGATAAAATCTAACAGTGGATAACAATAATGAGATGAGTTAGATCTCTCTTCCTAAATCTTCTTAGATTCCTTCTACTACAAATATTTTCTTCTTTTTTTTTTCAATTTTTTCTCCCACTACTACTATATATTATTTGAAAAAAAAAAAAGAAAAAGACTACTTGCCCGGCTATTGGCTAGACAGCTGGACAACCAATAACAAATTGATAGACCTTAATTTTTTTTATTTAATGATTGGACACCAAATAAAAAATTGATGTGCTTACTTTCCCATGCCATTTATCCACTTGCATGTCAACTAGAAAGTGATATACAAGGCCATGTTCCAAAAAGATATTTAAAATAAAAAATAAAAAATTCAGAAGATAATACAAATAGCAGACCCATATCTAGTCTCCTAATGAATTCTTCCATGACTGAAAAATATTAATGGTGTCGAAAAAATGATCGATGGTAAAAAGAAATTGCAAGTGGATAAAATCTAAACAGTGGATAACAATAATCAGACGAGTTAGATCTCTCTTCCTAAATCTTCTTAGATTCCATCTAATACACATATTGTCTGTTTTTTTTTTTCAATTTTTTCTCCCACTACTACTATATATTATTTAAAAAAAAAAAAAAAAAAAAACTACTTGCCCGGCTATTGGCTAGACAGCTGAACAACAAATAACAAATTGATAGACCTTAATAATTTTTATTTAATGAGTGGACCCATTAAATTCTTCTTATGAATCCACTCATTAAATAAAAAATAACAAAAAGATAATACAAATAGCAGACCCATATCTAGTCTCCTAATGAATAGGAAAAAAAAACTTCTTCTACTATACTAAATAAAAAACTGATGTGCTATCCAATCAAATCAAATAATATAGGGATGCAAATGCAATTCACTCGCTCACTCACATGCACCTGACCAAGTGGGAACCAAAATTTGTTAGATGCATGCGCTCTTACTTGTTTTCAATAACTGTACCCCTTCCCTTTATTCTAGCCAGCCACCACTTTTAGATCATTGATGATGATGAAAATGAATCCTTGCATTGGTGGTAGACCCAATGCATTGACACCTATGCCTCATCCTCAATTTTTGTCTATAAATATTCACAATTCCTTAGCTAAACCTAAACAAAATGAGTCAGTAATATCCTCTTATTCTTTCTCTCTTTCTATTTACAATGATTGCTTTATTGGTTTTCATTACATTGTCTTTCCTAAGCTTATCCCCTTCCCTTGTTACACCAACCAACTTTACAAATGTTGGTACAACCGAAGAAGCCATTGCTCTGCTCAAATGGAAAGCCAGTCTTCACAACAATTCTTATCTCCTCCCTTCGTGGAATTCTTCCTCCAATGTTAATGCATGCAATTGGTTTGGGGTTTCTTGCAACAAGAATCATAGAGTGGTTGATTTATCTCTGTCAAGCTTGGGTTTGGTGGGCACTCTTCATGCTTTTGACTTCTCATTTCTTCCATACCTCCTCCGCTTAAATCTCAGCCATAACACCCTTTCCGGGACTATTCCAATTCATATCGGTAATCTTTCTCGACTTAATCTTCTCGATCTTTCATCCAATCACTTTTCAGGAGAAATTCCTTCTGAAATTGGTCAATTTTCTAAACTTCGTATATTATATCTTGAATACAATCAACATTCTGGTCATATTCCATCAGTGATTGGAAATCTCAAATCTCTTGTGGACTTGGACTTGTCTATTAACAATCTCACTGGTTCAATCCCCTCAACTCTTGGTAATTTGACTGAGCTAACCACTCTATACCTTGTCAGCAACCAACTTTCTGGTCACATTCCTTCTGAATTAGGAAATCTCAAATCTCTTGTGAACTTGGAGTTGTTAATTAATAATCTCACTGGTTCAATCCCCTCATCTCTTGGTAATTTGACTAAGCTGACCATTCTATACCTTGGCTCCAATGCACTTTCTGGTCACATTCCTTCAGAAATAGGAAATCTCAAATCTCTTGTGCACTTGAAATTGTCTTACAATAATCTCATTGGTTCAATCCCCTCATCTCTTGGTAATTTGACTGAGCTGACAACTCTATCCCTTTACTCCAATGCACTTTCTGGTCACATTCCTTATGAATTAGGAAATCTCAAATCTCTTGTGCACTTGAGTTTGTATTTCAATAATCTCACTGGTTCAATCCCCTCATCTCTTGGTAATTTGACTGAGCTGACCACTCTATACCTTTACTCCAATCCACTTTATGGTCACATTCCTTTTGAATTAGGAAATCTCAAATCTCTTGTGCACTTGGACTTGTTTACCAATAATCTCACTGGTTCAATCCCCTCATCTCTTGGTAATTTGACTGAGCTGACCATTCTATACCTTGACTCCAATGCACTTTCTGGTAACATTCCTTCTGAATTAGGAAATCTCAAATCTCTTGTGCACTTATATTTGTCTACCAATAATCTCACTGGTTCAATCCCCTCATCTCTTGGTAATTTGACTGAGCTGACCACTCTATACCTTTACTCTAATGCACTTTCTGGTCACATTCCTTCTGAATTAGGAAATCTCAAATCTCTTGTGGAGTTGGACTTGTGTACTAATATTCTCACTGGTTCAATCCCCTCATCTCTTGGGAATTTAAATAATCTTACCATTCTAATCCTTTGCGAAAATCAACTTTCTGGTCAGATTCCCCAATTTCCGGGACGCTTAAAAAGAATTCGACTGGATACAAATAAACTCTCTGGAGATATATCACACTTCCTTATTGGTGAGCATCACAATGTGGAATACATCGATTTGAGTCATAACCAATTACATGGGGAGCTCCCCCAAAATTGGGGGCGGTGGCATCAACTATCAAGCGTGAAACTCTCTAACAATGAATTTACTGGCGGGCTGACATGTATGTTCGCAGAGTTCACTCATCTACAGTTGCTCGACCTTTCATCAAATCGTTTACAAGAAACAATACCGAAAGAACTCGGGAAGATGATCTCTCTGATTTACTTGAATTTGAGTCATAATCAGTTACATGGTCTGATTCCACTCGAGATGGGGATGTTGTCCAGCCTTGATCGTCTTGATCTTTCTTCTAATGAAATGAATGGTCCCATACCCAATAAAATAGGGATTTTTTTAAAATTGCTATACTTAGATTTCAGCAAAAACCAATTCAATGAGACCATTCCGCCAGAGTTGGGTCAGTTATCTTCCTTACAAATCCTACTTGATCTCAGCCACAACATGTTCGACGGAGAGATACCACTAGAATTAAGCAAGTTGAATCACTTGGAAAAGTTGAATCTTTCACATAATAGGCTCTCTGGTATAATTCCGCCATCTTTTGGTGATATGTTCAGTTTGGAATCAGTTGATGTTTCTTACAATGACTTGGAGGGCCCTCTCCCAAGCCAAAGAGCTTTTCAGAATGCTTCAATAGATGTTTTCAAAAATAACAAAGGCTTGTGTGGTGGCATCAAAGGTTTGAAACCTTGTCAATTCTTGGCAGCAACCAACAAAGATGGTAAAAATAATGGGAAGATCAGAATTGTGGTTATAGCCATCCTTTCCTTCTTGGGAACAATTTTTGTTATATTTTCTCTTGTCGGAACTTTTTTCTGGAATCGTCATCGGAAGTTAAAACAGAAGAATGGATCCCAAAGTGAAGTACCCAGAAATCTGTTTTGTGTGTGGAATTATGATGGGAGAATGGTATATGAAGACATCATTGCAGCAACTGAAGACTTCGACTCCAACTACTGTATTGGCAGTGGAGGATATGGCAATGTTTATAGAGCAGAACTATCCTCAGGTCAAGTAGTGGCTGTAAAGAAATTGCACCCTTTAGAAGATAGTGATTTGGTTGATTTGAGATCATTCCAAAATGAGATACATGTATTAGCAGAAGTTCGACACCGGAACATTGTGAAGTTGTACGGGTTCTGTTCACATGTTCGACACTCGTTTTTAATTTACGAGTATTTGGAGATGGGGAGTCTAGCTAAGATCTTGATTGATGATGAAGTTGCACAGAAGATGGATTGGTCAAAAAGGGCAAATGTTGTCAAATGTGTAGCGCGTGCCTTATCGTATCTACACCATCATTGTTTGCCGCCGATTGTTCATCGAGACTTATCTAGTAGCAATGTTTTGTTGAATTCACAGTATGAGGCCTTTGTTTCAGACTTTGGTATTGCAAAAATTCTAAAGCCGGACTCATCTAATTGGACGACACTTGCAGGAACATATGGATATCTAGCCCCAGGTAACATTACATATTCCATCTCATTAATTAATAGACTTATTGTTTTGCTTAATTCCCTTTTCCATTTTTTCCCTTGGTTTTATATACATGAATAATTAGGTAACTATGTTATGTTCGATACGTTTATGTACAAACTAGAAATGAAGTTGCAATAATTTGTTTCATTAATTACTTTACATTTTTTTTGTATTGGATATAAGAGATTGGTATTCAAATTTAGGATGTGTTTGATTCCATGAGAATTTATGAGGACACCATCCACATTTAAAGCTAATTTAATGTTATACTCACCAATCCACCATTAAATTTGTGATCAATGGTGGGAATAGAAACTCCCATTAACATAAGAATTGCATGCTTTGGGGAGAGTTAGGAATATGAATCTCATTCTCATGAGACTTTCATTCCCACCATTGATCACACAATCTAATGGTAGATGGTGAGTGATACTTCAATTCAACTTAAATGTAGGTGGTCTCCTCAAGGATTCTCATTGAATAGGATTCCATACAACCAAACACACCCTTAGATGTACAAGAAACTATTTGAACTATATACCAAAATTTCTGATGTGTAACTGACATAAAATGCAAAAAACAAAAATATTGTTCTTTCTTACAGAGCTTGCTTACACAATGAGGGTGACCGAAAAATGTGACGTCTACAGCTTTGGGGTGCTATCATTGGAAGTGATAATGGGAAGATATCCACAGGAACTCATCTCTTTTGCTACATCGTCTCAAAATATTCTTTTGAAGGATATACTGGACCAACGTATTCCACTCAGTGAAGAAAAAGTTTTCAAGGAAGTCATTTTTATTGCAAAATTAGCTTTTGCATGCTTAAATGTCAACCCAGACCATCGTCCTACCATGGAAACTGTATGTAAGGAATTATCATCATCTTCACCTTCGGGCCGTGAACTTTATGAAAGGATAACATTGGGCCAACTACTACATGAAGAGGTTTGACATCTGTTTAGTCTTGCCGCAGGGTTTCAAGTTTGCTTGTATGGAGGCATCTTAGTTTCTTCTTCTTGTATGTATGTATGCATGTGAAAGTCTTTCTTCAAACTAAATATGATTATGTCTTCACATCACTAGTGTTTTTCTCTCTTCAACCTTTTCAATGTTTCCCATGGAGTTGTTTCTTTTCAACTAAACATCATATGCCAATATCAAAACTTGTAAATCATCAGATTCTTGTATGGAACATGACTATACTTGAATGAGAAGACAAACACAATCAATGAATTTCGAAAATTCAACTTAACCACTGACTCAGGTTTTACATTTCTCATTTACATGTTCTCATTCATCACCAAGAGTTTTCATTAAAAGAAAGGATCGAGAGTCACAATGGGAAATGCAATAGAATATAAAGAATGAAATGGAAAAAAAAAAGCCTTTCTAGTAATAAACGCAACCATCTAGATATTTGTTCAAGAGCCATAATATAGAAAATCGGATGAATAAATGACACTGACAGACACACTAATTAAACAGAAGTATAAACACACCTTGAAAGTGCAAAATAGTACTCTTGTTGCTTGTCTACAACATCACTAATTAATGCAGCTGCCAAACTGATAAATCACAATGAAGTTTTAATACTATTCTTTTTTACTTTATTTTTTCCTTTCTTTCCTTTTCTGTGTTGCTGTTGATGAGAAAGGGGTTTGATGAGAATGATTAAAGGGTCTGGAAGGAGCTTGATGGGTTGGTGGAGTGGAAATGAGATTTTTTTTTTCGTCACTATTTCTTTCACCTTGTCACTTCTGCCCAATTTTTTTTTTCTTTATTTTCATCTCTCCCACACAATTTTGTCCCCTCATCGTTCCCAAAGTTTCTCCCTTTCTTTCACAATTTCCATTTTTCTAACGACAATTCCAACTCTTTTTTTTTTTCGAGGTCAAAACACTAAGGACAATTCCCATCATTCCCTGTTTTGTTGAGTTCAAAAGCTAAAGCTAAAGAGAGAGGGGTGAAGGAGTTAAAAAAAAAGTGAAAGAGACTCCCCTCCCCTTCTCTTCTTCAGAGATGTTGTTGATGGAAGTGATGAAAGGATGGGCTGCCGGCGAAATGGCGAAGCATGCTGTGATGGCGGTGAAGTATGCTCAGTAATCGCTCTGCACCAAGAGATGATAACTCAAGATTCGAGAAATGGGTTTCTGATTTGGTTTTGGAATTGAGAGGTATGATGGCGGATTGTGTGAGAGTTCTGTTGAGGATAACTGTTGATCCGTTGTTGGATCGTGAAGGAGTCGGTGAGATTGGTTTTTTTTTTTTTTCATTGGGTGTTTGATTTTGGGTTTGCAGAAATTCGAGATGGGTTTTGAAGGGTTCAAAGATTCAAGGTGGTTTTTGGATTTTACATAGCTTCGATTTTGGCTCTTTTGGCTATGGGTTTCTTTGTGTGTGCAACGGAATGGATTGGAGCATGGCTCTGAAACCATGTAGAAGAATTGAGAGGGAAGTAAGAAGAAGAACTGAAGACTACATTGTGTTCACTTTCATACTTAAAATTGATTACATTGAGTTCCTTAAATGCATAAAACAAATAAGAAGATTACATTCAATTGGTACGTTTTTTCAAGAAAGGGAACTTTATGGCCGATCTACTTGCATCGGTTGACTAAGCAACATGCATTCATCACTTAATTTATGTTTAAACTCTAGTAAAAGGGTTGAAAAGGCTTCCCATGTGTTAACAGTAAAAAACGTTTGTATAAGGACACCATTGGTTTTGCTTTTTTAGGACACCATTATTTAAACTCTAGTAAATGCACCTCTTTGTTTTGCTTTTTCAGTCTGCCTAACTCCCTCCCTACGGGAGTGTTTTGCCAAAAAGAAAAGAAAAGAAAGAAGAGCAATGCTAGGTTGCACTGGTTTTTTACTTGGGATTTAGCCTGGATGGTGCCAGGCACGTGCACCATCCATGCATGCCAGACACGTGGGATTAAAGGTGGGGAAAAAAAAAAAAGAACCCAAATCAACAGAGAAAAAAATTCCTTGAGCAAACCTTATTCAACAAAACCCTAGATATGTTTCTGTAATCAATCCAATCCAAGAAGAACACAACACAAAGGTATTTTTCTCCATTTCTTTCTCTCCTTTTGATTTTGAAATGCTATCCCTTTCTTTCTGCGTGATTGTCACTTTGATTCAACGAAACCGAATCACTTTGATTTTGAAATGTTATCCCTAGTCGACAAATAAGAAGGAAATAGATCTTTAAAATAGAAAAATAAAATGTAAAGTTAAATAAAAAATGATAAGTAGCTTAGGTGATTTGTAACAGATCAATATATCACTGCAAGTTAACATATCTGGATGAAAATGATGTAAAACAACCAGTTTGGATGCTACTGTAAAAATGTTTTTTAACCTCAATGATTAGCAACTGTATTTATATTAAAATCCAAAATAATTAGCTAATTTGGAAATTTGTGATTGTTAGCCTAGTAACATTTTAGGCTTTCCTGGGTGTTGTATGATTAGCAATTGTATTGTTAGCCTATATATATATGATTGTTAACTTCAGTATAGTAGTATAGCCTTAAACTTAAACTTAAACCCTTTTGGTTGAATGAATGTTAGCACAACATATAATATTAGCAAGCATGTGGTTTCCTGAAGTTGTTGTCTCTTGATTGAATTCTAGAGTTGTGTTAGGTCATATAGTTTCTAAAAAATAATTGTCCAGCATACGTGACAGAGATTTAATGGGGTTTTGCTTGTGTTGAATTTTTCATATTTTCAGGGATGGATACATTAGAAAATAATGAATGTATGGAAAATGAAGAATTTTTAGATGAGATAAAAGAGCCTTGCATATGGATGGAATTTAACAATATTGAAGAGTTTCAGTCGTATTATCATGATTATGGTAATAAAAAAGAGTAAGGGCGACTGAAAAAGATGTGGATGGAAATTCTAGATATGTTATTCTTGCATGTGGTCAGACTGGGATTTCAAAAAGTAAAGCAGAAAGTGTTATAAAATTGTGTCCCATGGGTAGATGTGGTTGTAAGGCTAAGATTAGAGGTCGTATTACCAGAATTAGGCTTATATCTTGGCTCATTGCACACAGGGCATGCATCCATCCCTTCAAATTCCTTATAAAATAATGCACAGTTGTATTTGCAAGCATGAATCTTTTGATACCCCAAACCAAGACCATTCAACAATTTCTGCGCGTTACGATAATCCTCAGGCAAAACGTTTTCCTTCGAAAGCATCTGTTTCATAATTCCCAGTAAATGAGAAAAACACTTATTCGACATATGATGTTTCACTTTGCAATGCATCAACTCCACAATGGCAGTAAGCAGGGAGAACTCTGTGCAACCGGGGTATAATGCTTGTTGGGCTTGTTTCAACAGTCTTTCATAGTTTTCTAACTCTTCACTTTGTAGCATGTTGGGAGGTACGGTATCTCCTACCATATCATCAATGCCATCTTCGTTCATCGATGCATATGGATAAGCGTCATTTATTATACCCATAACTTGGTCATTATCATTCATGGACATTTCTTCAATGTACGACACAAGTGGCTGGGAATTCGATGAAGTCGAACCAAATTCTCGTTGCTCCCCATGATAAATCCACCTCGTATAATTCTAAATCATCCCATACCTCGCCAAATGATATTGAACCATATTGAATGTCTGCCACAAACAATTGTTACTAGGGGTGGGCACGGGACGGGACGGGATGAGATATACCCATTCCTATCTCATCCCGTTCATACGGGATCGGGACGAGGCGGGACGGGACGGGATCAACGTGCTAATCTAGACATATCAAATAGAAGCCTGGAACTGCTGGACTGCATTTGACAATATATTTTGAAGGAAGTCTGGACTGCTGGAAGCCTGAAACTGCTGGAAGCCTAAAACTGCTGGAAGCCTGGAACTACTGGACTACACTGGCAGCTGCAAAATATTGAAGGAAAGAAAGTTGCACTTGCAACTGCTGGACTACATTTGACAATATATTTTGTAAACAACACCTGAAAAAAGGAAAGAAAGTTGTTAAGTAACTTAGCTAACAATAGTTGCAAATGTTCTATTGAGAACACCCAAGTGCTAGGACTAATATAACCAAACTGTTGCAAGAAAAGTAAGCAGTAATTAATTTATGCAAATGTTCAAAAATAAATAAATAAGTAAATAAAAATATTAATAATTAATATTAAAAAATTAGTTCGGGACGGGATTGGCGGGATTGAAAATCTTTATCCCATCCCATCCCATTCTAGATCGAGACGGGATCGGGATGAAATTATTCAATCCCATTAAGACCCGTAAAAATTAGGACGAGACGGGACGGGTTCGGGATCGCGGGATGGGATGCCCACCCCTAATTTTTACAATATTGACACGGACACTTGATATGATTCGTCGTACCAGTGACATGTGTCCTTGCAAACTCAATGAAGCTCTCGATCCCATTTAAATATTCATCACAGCATTTGTCCTAATTTTGTATCCACTGTCTTTCCATTACGCCTGTTTTCAGTTTATAAACAAAACATGAGAATTCAAGAGAGTTAACGACACTAATGCGATTAGGTTTCAATATGGAAAAATTTCAGCAGCATCTCAATTACAATTCTTCAAGTAGACGATGTAGATATTATTAATTAATAAATATCTAGTATGCACTCGAAAAACAATGTGAGACACTCCCAAAAATCCACATGATAGCAACCTAATTTCATGAAATTTCAAAAAATAAAAAAATTAGCAATTTCCTCACCGTTTTCCAAGTGAAAGAGAGAGAAGATTGGAGGTGTGGCCGGCGTCGGCGACACAAAGAGAAGACGAAGCCTAATTAAGTGCTGGAAGCTTGGAGTATATAGTGAGAGAAATCAATCGAGCAGAGAAATCAATGTTTTAGGCGATAAACCTGCTCGCTTTAAGCGACGAATCTTTGTTGGGAAGACTTTCTGCGACGAAGCTTTCCAATTTGTTGGGAAGACTTTCTGCGACGAAGCTTTCTGCGATATCTTCAAACGATGACAAAATTTGTCGCCCTAGGATGTTTTAAGCGATGAACCGGCTCTCTTGAAGCGACGAATCTTTGTTGTGAGTACTTTATGCGATGAAAGGTTTCTATTCATCGCGTACGCTATCTTTAGGCGACGACGACGTTTGTTGCCCTAGGATGTAAGACTTTAGGCGACGAAGTTTTCCAATTCATCGCGTAAGATATCTTCAGCCAGCGACAAGGTTTGTCGCCCTAAAATGTTTTAGGCGATGAACCGACTCTCTTTAAGTGACGAATATTTGTTGTGAGTACTTGATGCGACGAAGGGTTCCTATTCGTCGCGTACGCTATCTTTAGGCGACGACAACGTTTGTCGCCCTAGGATGTAAGACTTTAGGCAACGAAGCTTTCCAATTCGTCGCGTCAGATATCTTCAGGTTACGACAAAGTTTGTCGCCCTATGATGTTTTAGGCGATGAACCGGCTCTCTTTAAGCGACGAATCTTTGTTGTGAATAATTGATGCAAAGAAGGGTTCCTATTCGTCACATACGCTATCTTTAGGCGACGACGACATTCGTCGCCCTAGGATGTATCTTTGTTGTGAATACTTTAGGCAACGAAGCTTTCCACTTCGTCGCGTAAGATATCTTTAGGCGATGACAAAGTTTGTCGCTTAAATTTTAGGCGACGAAGGCTTCTGGTGCGTCGCGTAAGCTATATTTAGGCGATGAAATAGTGTGTCGCCCTAGGATATTAAAGTTGGTCGTTTAAAGTGGTCGACACGTAGCCCTAGGTATTTTAAGGTGACGAAATATTTAGTTTTAAGCGACAACACGTTGTCGCATATTAGGTATGCGACGAAGGCTTTAACTGTGTCGCAACAGAGGTTATGACGCGACGAAACCGCTCGTCGCGTTAAGTAGTCAGCTATTTTTTGTACTTGTGTGACAATATTAAATATGTCGTCGCGCCATGATAATTTTGAGCGACAAAACTTCCCTCGTCGCGCTACGAGTTGTCGCAAAAGAGGATTTTTTTATTAGTGTGCGTGGCAAGCATAATTGTTCAATTAAAGAATTATGTGAGGTAATTTATTCTCCAGTTTCACACTTTATATACTTTATAGTATTTCCTTGTGCCTTCTTTTCCATTTTCAAGGCTTGCTCAATGATTTGACTTGGTTTTGAAATTAATTTCATGATTACATGCTTCATAGCTATCAAAATGGAGCTGAAGCCCGAAGAACTAGAAATGGTCTGTGTTACAAATGGCACAAGCGTTCTGGAGGAAACCGAAACTCTGGAAGATCTTTGTTCTACTTGCATGATTCATGGCAATATGGTGAGCGCTGAAAGATTTTATTTATTTATTTATTTATTTAGTTATATATGCATGCAGTATTCGATTGCATTGCATAACAGAACATGTTTTGATTGTTGATAAGCTTTTTCTATATGCTATTTTCAGGTTCTTTCATATCGCTTTAAGGACTTGGGAAACTCAGGAAGTTGCTGATGAACAAGAGTACACGGAGAGATTTTAGAGTTATCACATTGAGGATTATCTTTATATTGATGAGAATGCCCATTATTCTACAAAGGCAATTATCTTAGAGAATTAAAACTAAATTTTGTCCATGCAATTTTCTATTTTCTTCATTCCTACATGCACTCTAAATTTGTTGTCTTATTTAATGATGTTAATATTATTCTTTTATTTTAGGTTGAACTAAATTTCATGGAGTTCACTAAATTTTGAATTAGAATATATGTGTGAGTTAGTTGGGCAACGAAGAAGATTACACTAATGATAAGAACAAAGAGGATTAAGATGACATAAATGATGAAGAACTACTCAAGTCCATCGAGACCACCTTTGGAAGCTTCGGATTATGCCTGGCAATGGGTTGGGTTAGGTCAGGTTCGTGTCGAGTACGTCACTGTAGGTTGTTAGAGGGTGTAACTCTTACCTGACTCGTTTACTGGTTGAGAGGTTGACATAGCCAATGAATGTGATTTTTCAAAAAATGTCGAAATTTCACAAAATATTTCTTATTTTTTAGTTATTGAAAGTTATTTCGAAATCCAAAATATTCATTTGTTTTGTTAGACAAATCTAAGTTTCTCTACATTTTAACCCGTTTTAACCTTAGTTTTGTTATATAAGTGATTCTTATGCAATATATTGTTTACATGCCATTATGAGTCTTGTGGTACTATTTATGTAGTATATAAGAGTTTCAAATGTTGAAATTATATTGACAACTTTAAAATTACAACTGAAAATTTTTCATTTTTTTTCTATACACAACAAAATGTTTCTTATAATCAACTTATCAAATTTACCTCAAAAAACGAAATCATAATTAATCCTTGGACATGGCACGTGTCTTACTTTCTAGCCTTTTTTTTTTTACTTATTTAATGAAGTTATATATTAGAATAATTTAACAATAATATCGAGATATCCGAAATAGAATGACCAGTAACACAATGCCTATTTTAGTTCTCCAAAATACACCTTAAGTTTGACTATATCTCTTATAAAAAGTAAATATTTGGTGGGCTAAATGTGCCGAAACGGAAATGGGTTAGAGGGTGAAACTCGAAACCCACCCGCTAAAATAAATTGGTTGGCGGGTCCCTATATTAACCCAAAACTCAAAAACTTTGTCCCTATACAATTAACATAAGGCCCCTGCTAAATAACACCACCACTTATACTGATGGACACCACCATCCACCATTTTTTTGGACCTACTGAAGGACATCACCACTATATAAACAAAAACAAAACCCTTAACCCATCAACCCCACCACATCCACCTCTCCTCCTTCTCCCCACCTCCTCCTCCCATCTTCTTCTCACCTCCTCCTCCTCGCCTCCTCCCATCTTCTTTATATCTTTTTTTCTTCTCCCTATGGCGTGGTGGTGGCTAGGTGGTGGTGAAGGGGAAAAGGAGGAGGGGGTGGCGGTGGCCTCTTCGTTTTTTTCTCCCTGTGGCTTGGTGCTGGTGGTAGTGGTAGTGGCTACGTGGTGGTGAAGAGGAGGAGGAGGGGTGGCAGTGGCCTCCTCCTTGTTTTTTTTTTCTCCCTGTGGGGTGGTGGTGGTGGTGGTAGTGGCTAGGTGGCAGTGAAGGGGGAGGAGGAGGGGGTGGCACTGGCCTCCTTGTTTTGTTTTCTCTCCGTTGCGTGGTGGTGGTGAAGATTGTCTCCTCTATTTTTTCCTCTCCCTGTTGTGTGGTAGTGATAAAGGGGGGAGGAGAAGGAGGAGGTCACCGCCTCCTCGTTTTTTTCATCTCCATGAGGCATGGTGGTGTAGTGGTGGCGGTGGCCTTCTCTTCCTCCCCTTTACCACCACCACCTCACCACCGCTACCTTGCCACTACCAGGGAGAAAGAAAAAAAAAATGGGAGGAGGTGGTCCATCGCCACCTCTCCTCCTCCCCTTCACCATTACCAACTCACTACCGCCACCTCGCAACCGTCAAGGAGAAAAAAAAATAGAAGGAGAAGAGGAAAAAAATATATGGGAGGAGGTGGGACACTGCCACCTGTCCTCCTCCTCGCCTTCACCACCACCACCAACTCGCCACCGCCAGGGAGAAAAAAAAGAGGAGGAGATGAAAAAAAATAGATGGAAGGAGGTGAGACACTGCCACCTCTCCTCTTCGCCTTCACCACCACCGCCACCTTGCCATCACCACCAGCACTCTCTCCATCGCAGGGAGAAAAAGAAGAGGAGGAGAAGAAAAAAAATGGGAGGAGGTGGGACACGGCCACCTCTCATCTTCCTCGCCTTCACCACCACCGCCACCGCCAGTGAGAAAAAGGAGAAAAGGAGAAAAGGGGTTAAGGTTTTTTGCCTTTTTATAGGTGGTGTCCTTCATAAAGGTGGTAGAAAGGTAGTGGTGTCCTACTGAAAGTAGGTGTTGATGGTGTTCCTCAAGAAAAGTGGTGGTGTTATTTAGCAAGGGCCTTAACATAAAGATTAAATACATACAGAACAAATCTTCACAAATCAAATCTCTTGTAGAAGATTAACACCATAATTTTTAAACATATGAATGAAAATGATTAATATCGAATGCCAGGTCTCTTGATTGATTTCTTTTAAGCATAATTGTTCTACTTTACTCGTGTCGTTCTTTGTTAATCTTTCAAGGGAATGTTATTGAGGGAGTGAGAGGTTAATTCCGAATTGCTGTAGCTCAAAGTCTAACTATGCTACAATGAATTACTGTGTTGGAATGGATGTAATGTCATGCCTTACAAAAATATTAGAGCTGAGCTATTTAACATTTTGCTATTAATAATAGCTAATTCTCAGATATCACATAAAATAAGCCATAATTATACAAAAGATCTCACTACAATCAAATTCTGGAGTAATTCAATTGTCTACAACATCCAAATGTAAAATCTCAAACCGAACAAAACAAATCTCGATATTAGCAGTATATTGATAAGAAACTTCATGAAAATACAATGAAAGGAACAACAGACTTCACAATTACAATGGAATCTCAACTGGTATTATAAGAGAAGTGAGATTGGCTTGCAACATGAAATCCTTCACTACCAATGATGTCAGATCTTTTGACTTCTTCAGAAGCTGGGGTACAAATATGAAGCAGAGCTCGCTCTCTGAAATTTCCAACTACAGTGAAAACGGTGACAAACGGAGAGAGATACAGATCATCACCAGTGATGGAAGTTTCAACTGCATAAACACCACCTTGCTACCATGGTAATCATCCTGCAACACATCAAGACATGGAAACCCAAATAGTGAGAATAACACCTCCGATGTGTCTGCTAATGTATCAATGATCACTTTTACAAGGAACTCATCCACCAAGTAACAAACAAAGCTCCCAATAACAGACATGTCTTGAACTGCTGGTTCCAAGATCATTACTGAATAAACTTAGCTTCGTATACAAGCACATGGATTTGGACAATGAAACAGAACACTCTTACTTATCATTTGGGGTACACCAATATATGACTTGAAACACTAAATAGAAGTACAGATCCGTTATCTACAAACTGGATATATTGAGCTGTCAATCTACACCGTAGAATAAAAAAACTGATTCCATGTTGCCCACATCAGTACTTCTCAAACTGAATTAAATAACAAATAACAGTTTTTTTTTACTGCACAAAAGCACTGATATATGTCATTACACTTCGACAACAAATATTCATAGAACTCCTGCTCACATTTTGCATATAAGGATTATTGAAAGTACTAGGAAACCAGGGTGACGTGGCTGATCTTGAAATAATTATGAAAGGCCCAAAGTGTTTAATGTATCTCTAGGTTGTAAAAAACCTCCTCTGATGATGCATCTTCGTTGAAAAACCTGGTTCCATAGCCTCACTCAAGGATTATAGTGATCAAAGAGTCAATTGATTGATTTTACTCAGTCAATCATGAATAACTTGGATTCCAATTTTGCCTATCAAAATGTTCAACAAACTGAACCATGTCGTCTGATCCAATAGCTTTCAATCACATGAACCTAATAAATTCTAATTAGTAAAAGAGCAATTAAACATTATTTTTAAAAGGAATCATTTGTGCAGGCCTGGACATGAAGAATACAGTTGGTTTATTTCTTGGCATCTTTACCAACTGCAACATGAACTTTCTACTCATCCACACACAAGCAGTGCTTCTTCTTTGATCTCTACATCAACAACAAAAGGACCTGAATAATCAACAAGCTCTTCAGAATCCAACAAAACAATAAATAAGAACCCAAATTTTCAAATTTAGCATCGGATCTCTTCAAAATCCGACGAACAATTAAAAGAAAAGCCATAATTTCATAAACTCAACCAATGGGCGCTTTAAATCTAATAAATTAATTAAAAACCCACTCTAATTTCTGAAATTTAACTTTAACGCCTCTAAGATTGAACTTGTTCAAAACTTGCATTGCGACATCATTAAACAATAGCAATACCTATTCGCTAGTGCACTCGATGAGCTGTGGAAAAGATGTGTGAGAACAGATGTGTGAGAACACAACAAAAGAGGGGCGAGGGTTGTAGAGAAGAAAAAGGAATCTGCCTGACAAATACCGGTCTGAATGGCGATCATGAGGTACTCAGTGAAGAAAAAACATGGCCAATAATCAAGGACGCAATAGGTAGTTGCTATAATTGAAATTTTACCACAACTCACCCTACTTTTTGGAAGAAAGTGCAAATGACTTGACTCCCTCCTGTATTCCACAAGTCACTTGAGATTTCCATTCCTGAGCTTTGAACAAAATTCAACACGTTGTGGCTCCATTTGGTACAAATAAAAGAATGCATATGCAAAACTTCACTGAGGTTATGTGCTTTATTGGAATTTGAATCCGAGCCCTCCGCATCCCCTCGCTATAAAATCTTGCAAAACTTTACAATATGAAATCTTTTGCATTACTTTGCAAAACTCTCATAATCTTTTCTTTTTCGAATTATAATCTCAACTCCTTCATAAACACCCCAATCATCACCAGCCACCACCACCCCCACTACATCAACACACCTACCACTACTACTACCACTACACAACTAGCATAAACGCCAATGCCACCACAACTACCATCGCATAATCACCTCAACACCTTCACTACTACCACCTCTGCAGCCACCACCATCACAACTACCATAGCATAATCAGTACAACCACCGCCATCACTACTACCACCGCCAAAACGACCATAGCCAACCCCATCACCACATCCATTGTGACCATCATAGGATAACTGCCACTGGCATCACAACCACCACCAAAACAACATTCACAACCACCACCACCTTTACAACAACTATAACCACCATCACCACAACCACACCACCACTACCATGTGACAATTACAACTACTATCATCATCACCAACACCCACAACCACCACCGCCAAGTAGAGAAATCAAATACTTCTCTAGCTTTGCATCAATTTTCTTTAATTAATACCAAGCACCCATAAAGTAATGCACTGCAAACCAATGCATATGAAATGTGTACCAACCAGAGCCTGAGCGTATTTGAAGAACTAAAAGGTGGCGGGAAAGACTAAAAACAACATCCAGACATAACCTTGATCAAGTAGATTATAATGAATTTCAAAATTTTCATGAATACAAAGATAACAAAGGGGATACTGATGAAGAAGACTTTCAAATTGGAAGTGAGAAACAAAACTGCAACCTGCTCCAATAAAAGTTCCAAGCAATAACAGTTCTCTCCTCCATTTTATCAAACACCTTCCGTGCCACACCCAAATTACTAGATTTGGCATAAAAAGTGACTAAAACAGCTAAAGACAGAGGGGGTGAGGGAGTTAAAAAAAAAAGTTAAAAGAGACTCCCCTCCCTTTCTCTTCTTCAGAGATGCTGTTGATGGAAGTGATGAAAGGATGGGCTACCGGCGGGATGGTGAAGCATGCTGTGATGGTGGTGAAGTATGGGAAACCGCTGGTTGGTAAGATGAGGCCGTTGATTAATAGAGACCTTGACCTTTTGATTTGAAATCAAACCACCTAGATCCTTTGATTGGGGATCAGCCACCAAATAATTAAATAAAACTTGTATTGCTTGCATAAACTCTATTACATCATATGTATTTATAACTAAAAGCAAAAAATATTACTTCCTAATTGAATTCAATCCTAATTCTAATCAAACAATAGCTCCTAATTCAAAACAAGCTAATATTCCCTAATTAGAATATTGTTATAACTAAGACATTCTAATTTCAAGTAAATACTAAATAGGATTAGTATCCTAATATCCCACGCTGCCTGAAACAAAACTTGTCCACAAGCCTGAAAATCCAAAAAACGTACACAAACTGCTCGTAGTCTCTCAAAGTAGTTTCTCCACAGGGGGCCGGTCAACTTGATAAGCCAGCATGTAGTTTCTCTGGTCCACTTGATAAGCCAACGGTCCTGAATAGTGAATTTAGTAAGGGCTCGATAGTCAACACACATGCGCCAAGAGCTATCCTTCTTTTAACCAAGAGAACTGATGAAGAATAAGGATTTGAACTGGTTTGAATAAGGCCTGCAACCTTCAATTGAGATACAACGTTATCAAAGTCGGTCGTTTGAAAGTGAGGATAACGATATGGTCGAACAGTTACTGGAGAATCAACTGGTAAAATCGAGATATGATGAGCATGTGATCGGCAGGGGGAAAGGGTGATGGGATTGCCAACATCATCTGAAAATTCAGCAACAAGTGGTGGAACGACATCAGGAATGGAAGCGCCTAGGGCAACTTCCTGACTTAATTGTAAAATAATGTCGTGATGCTCCTGTTGTAATGAACGATGGACCGGGGTATTAGCCAAGACCATAGGAGAATTGTCGTCAAATAATGTATAAGTACGATTTGCCACCGAGAATGTCATAATCAGCTTGAAAAAGTCCCAAGTAATAAGACCCAAAGAGCGAAGCCATTCAACACCTAGAACCACATCACATCCAGTGATACCAAGAAGTAAGAAGTGGCCGTGGAACTCATAATCTTGTAATTGAAGGGAAACATCCCGACAATAGCCAGGACTATGAAAATGGCCACCATCCGCAAGCATGACGCGTAAAACACCATCGTCGTGGATTGGAAACCCACATTGTTTGGCAAAAGACGGGTGCAAAAAATTATGAGTTGAACCAGAGTCAACTAGGACAGTGACAGACATGTGTTTTAATTGTACAGTAATACGCATGATATCAGGCCGTGGGGACCCGAGAAGAGCATGAAGAGAAATCCCTAGAGGAGGTTCAGATAAAGTATGATCCAAAACAGGAGGGTCAGCATCAGAAACGTTTTCTTCTTCCTTATTACCCTCATGGAGCAAAACGTGGGGCTGAGGACAACGATGGCCACGCTTATATACTTCATCGCAGTTAAAGTAAAGTCCTTTGGCACAACGTTCTTGTTGTTCAGCCCATGACAGACGTTTAACACCTGCTGGGATACTAGTAAGTGGCGTTGAAGGATTTGTAGCAGGCACTGGGTTAGCAAAATGTTGGACAGGCCCTTTAGATCGAGTAGCATTAATGGCATCTTCTTGACATAAAGCCAACTCAAAAGCATGTGTAATACTGGTAGAGTGTAACATCCTAACTCCTGCTTGAATATCAACACGCAAACCCGATAGAAAAATGCTAATCTGGTGAGATTCAGACAAACCGGGCACCAAATTAGATAGCTTTTCGAACTCGGTAATAAATGAGCGAACCGTGCCTCGTTGTACTAACTTGGAAAGATAACTACACGGGTCGATATGTTCGCGAGAACCAAAGCAAGAGCAAAGAGCTTTCGAAAACTGTGGCCACGTTAGTGTGCTGAGTGATTGGCGAATCCATCGATACCAAGAGTTGGCATCACCCTGAAGGTGAAGAGCGGCAACGGGTAGCAGCTGCTCACTGGAAATGCCATTGAGTTCCTGGTACTGCTCGGCCTGAAATAACCAACTATAAGAATCAGTTCCGTCGAAACAGGGTAAATCAATACGGAGGCCCTTGCCCGAAATATGAATAATTGGCTGTTGTGGATCCGGTGGAACGTACGGTGCTGACCGACCTGGTTGGAGATTCCGTAATGCCTCTAGAATAGTGGCATTAGTGGTCTCAAGTGAGTGGAGGTGGGAAGAAAGCCCAGCAACTTGAGCAGTAAGATCAGTGACCTGCTCTTGCAATTCAGCAACCGTCATGATGATTGAAATTGAAAGAAACCGGTGAAGTGCGGAGACAGGGAGCGATGAGAATGATGAAGTGCTGGAAATTGGCCACGCTGGAACTTGGAATCAGGAACCTGGAGCCGATGAAGCTGGCGCTGGAACCGATGAAGCTGGATCGGCTAAAGAAGAAGCTGAGTCGCGATGAACCGATGAACCTGGAAGAAGAAGCTGGAACTGGAACCGAAGGACCTTGAAGCAGGTCAAGCTCGATGAGACCCGATGAAGCTGGAACTGTGGAAGAAAAAGAGGCGCTGAACTGGGAACCTGCAATTGGACGAAGCTCGGAAGGGATGAACAAAGCTCTGGCGAAGGGGGCGGATGTGATGGCGGAGTGGTGCTGTTGCGAGGGCGAAGGGGAGCTGTTGTGAGGGCGAGGGGATGTGGTGAAGCGGTGCTGCGGCGAAGAGGAGCTGTTGGGAGGGTGGATCTGTTGGTGACGGCGTTTGCTGCGACGGTGGTGCTGGTGCGAGGGCTGGATCTGTTGGTGACAGCAGTTGGTGCGAAGGCCACAAGTTTTTTTTTTTTTTTTTTTGTGAAAGATCTGTGAGATGGAGGTTGATGTTGAAGGCGAAGACGAACTAACAAGAAGAGAAAAAAAAATTTGGCTCAAAATCGAGGATGCTCTGATACCAGATAATAGAGACCTTGACCTTTTGATTGGAGATCAAACCACCTAGATCCTTTGATTGGGGGTTAGCCACCAAATAATTAAATAAAACTTGTATTGCTTGCCTAAACTCTATTACATCATATGTATTTATAACTGAAAGCAAAAAATATTACTTCCTAATTGAATTCAATCCTAATTCTAATCAAACAATAGCTCCTAATTCAAAACAAGCTAACATTCCCTAATTAGAATATTGTTATAACTAAGACATTCTAATCTCAAGTAAATACTAAATAGGATTAGTATCCTAACATTGATCCATTGTTTGGAGACCGGAGTGTCGCCAAGACTCCGGTACCTTCAGTAATCGCTTTGCACCGGGAGAGGATACCTCAAGAGCCAGAACGTCTAGAATCTCCCTTGATATCAGAAATGAGAGGTTTGATGGTGGATTGTGTGAGAGTTCTGTTGAGAATAACTGTTGATTCATTGTTGGATCGTGAAGGAGTGGGTGAGATTGGTTTTTTTTTTTTTTTTTTTTTTCATAGTGGTGTTTGATTTTGGGTTTGTAGAGATTCAGGATGGGTTTTGAAGGGTTCAAAGATTCAAGGTCGGATTTTTGGATTTTACATAGCTTCAATTTTGGCTCTTTTGGCTATGGGTTTCTTTGTGTGTGCAGTGGAATGGATTGGAGCATGACTCTGATGCCATGTTGAATTTGTGAAAAAATGGGAAAAGAAGAATTGAGAGGGAAGTGAGAAGAAGAACTGAAGAACACTGAAGACTACATTGTATTCACTTTCATACTTAAAATTGATTACATTGAGTTCCTTAAATGCACAAAACAAAGAAGAAGATTACATTTAATTGGTTGGTATGATTGGTGTGCATGGGTGGATCACTGTAGACGCATTGACATTTCAACATCGAAAATTCTAGGGGTTGAGGGAGGGAACGAGGGATGGGTGGAAGCCACCCATCTTCCTCGAGATGAGCGTCATCATGCATTTCGAATTTGATGCGCTCGTCTCGAGGCAGATGGGTGGTTAACACCCATCCCTCGCCCCTTTCCCTCGCTCCCTCCCTCGACCTGTAGCAAAACTCTTTCAACAGTGAGAGGGCGTTTGTTTTTTTAAGTGTTTAGAAGCTAACTTCTAACTGGAGTTAAAAGTTCTGAATGAGCTTCTGAATGATTTGTTTGTTTTACTTTTAAATGAGTTGTTGATTAGAAGTTGCAAAATTAAAAGATGTTTGTTTTTAGGTGCTGAATGAGAATTGTTTGACAATTTTTCCCTATTGAGCTAAAAACAATTATGACATAAATATTGTGCTTAAAATCATATCGAATACGACTCTGGCGTTATTGTTGAATCTGAGCAATACGTTTGTAGCGTTTTAATTAGTTATTTGATGAAATCATTAATCCAAACATGGGTTATTTGATTTGATATCTTATGATACACATAAGGCACAAAAATTATATGCTAAAAACTTGAAAATATACATGAAATGGAGAGTTTGAGAGATGAAGAAAAACTTGAAAATACATAAAAAGAAAAATAAATATGAATGAAAGAAAAGAGAATCACAATGTTTGGTGAAGAGAATGAAGGTGTGCCACCAAAATTTAGCCCTACTTACTTTTAAGAAGATGAGGGCAGCAATTGTCATTACAAAATTATGTTAAGGTTATTATTGGAATAATTTTTCAATAAGCACTCAGTGCTAAGTGATCAGCACCTCCTTGTTGCTTACTCCAATCAGAAGCAGAACTTCTTATCAGAACTAAAAAAAATCACTCCAAATAAAATGGTCAACTTCTTATTAAGACTTCTGACTCCATTTAGAAACAAAAACAAACACTCTATGAGTCATGTTTTTCAAGAAGGGAACTTTATGGCTGATATACTTGCATAGGTTGACTAGAGCAACATGCATTCATCACTTAATTTATGTTGAAACTCTAGTAAAAGGGTTGAAAAGGCTTCCCATATGTTTAAGAGTTAAAAAAAAAGTTTGTACAAGGGACATGTCTTGTATGAATCTGTCCCTCTTTGTTTTGCTTTTTCAATGACACCATTGGTCTACCTAACTCCCTCCTTACGGAGTGTTTTGCCAAAAAGAAAAGAAAAGAGAGAATACAATGAGTGGTGCAGTTATAATGTAATATACATAATCAAACAAATGCTCGGTCAATTTTACTTTCATTTTGCTTTGGGCATTAGTGTACTTTCATTTGCTTAAATACAACAATGAAGAGGTGTTTATTTGTGTTTTGGCATGAGAATTTTCACATTAATTGATTTTACCTAGTTTACACTATTTCATTGCAAATAAGATTTTTACTACCAAGAAGACTTGAGCTCCAGGGTTGAAAAGGCTTCCCATAAACTAGTGATGGTCATGGTTATTAGTTCCACATTAGAGGTCACAACATATTGCGTGTTGTTTGGAGATACCCTTCCTTACCGAGAAGGCATTTCGCCATTCTAAAATGTCTGTTTGTGGATATCATCGGTTAGTAATATATAATCGCACAGATTTTGTGATTCCCATATTTCACCTAGCTTGCTAAGTAGCATTGATAAAATGAAAAATGACTTTTAATGTCTACTTCTTTACAAAATAGACTATTTAGATATCGTAGTTGACGTAATGACTAATTTATACCTACTTTTATGACTGACAGAGACTATTTTATTAACTTATAAAGTTATAAGACATATTTACATTTCCTAAACAAATAAATAATCTAATTTTATACTTTTATAACCAGCGGAGACTCTTTATTAATGATTCTATTTTTTTTTAATTATTATTTTAACCCTTAACCCCTCCTACCCATGCTGTTGGTAAGTATCGATGTTAAATATTATAATTATGAACAACAACTTATAAGTTTTTTTAAGTTTTCATTGACTAATAAGTTAATCAAATTATTATGATAAGGTTTGGTAAACTTTTCATAATGTAGTTAATGATGATTAGAAATTTGATTCTAATTTATTAATAAAATCTATTTGATTAACTTTTCATAAATTTTAACATTCCAATGGAATTATAATCAAGCATTGTAATTTCGTTTTTCAAGTTAATTAAGGTCTCCTGATTTTAAGAAATATTTTGGCTTGTAAAGAAAAAACGTAAAATTTTTAAGGATAAATGAAATATATATATAATTAATTTCGAGGGTATATTAAATATGTGGAAATAAGATGCAAGCAAATAAATGTATTAAATACATTAAATGAAAACAAAATACATATAACTAGAAAATCTGAGTTAGTTTCAAAAATCAATATATAAGTAGAAGAAATATTAATTAGAAAATTAGGGGTGGTTTAAACAATCAATAAATAATTAGAATAATGGATAATTAGAAGAAAAAAATTCCTAAATTTATGAAAAAAAAATCCTTGAAAAAATGTAATTTTTAGTAACTGTTTTTTTTTTTACTTTTACCAAAAAAAGAAATTTATGAAAAAAATCTGAAATTAATGAAAAACATCGAAAAAAATGTTATTTTTTCTTTAGACTTGTTTTTCTTTTCGTAAATTCAAAAAAATGAAAATTTCGTGTAATTTCGCAAAATCACAATCCTAGCCTTTGCCACATTTACAACTTCTCTGTTACTTTTTTTTTTTTTTTAGCATCAATGGTTCTAAGTATTGAAGGAAGAAAAAAAAACTTGAAACAAATAGTAGCTAAAAAAATAAAATTAAGAAAAATAAAAATATCATTTATAAAAGAGTCATTGTTGGTCATAAAAGTAAAAAATTAGGTTATCTATTTTTTAGAAAAAATAAATATGTCATGTAACTTTATGAGTTAACTTGGGTTAATGAAATAGTCTTTATTGGTCATAAAAAGATAAAAGTAAGTACAAATTAGCCATTACATCAACTATATTATTTAAATTGTCTATTTTGTGAAAAAAATGCCCTAAAAGTCCTTTTTTTGTAAATAAAAAAGGTCAATGATCCAATTAAAAAAATTACTTATTGAGTGTTGTTGAACCGGTTGTTCAAGTTGTCAAATGAGTTTTTTGGCACCCTCCCCACATAGACTTTGTTTCACTCAATGTGGATGGCGCCTATCGTAAGGGCATGGCGTCCGGTGGTGTGATTATTAGAGATTCGAGTGGTTTATGTGTGGTGGGAAAACAAATTTTCTTTGGCGCAGGCTCCAACAATAAAGCAGAAATTTTGGGTCTTTTAGAAGGTCTCCGCCTTTGCCTAGATTGGGGTTTTATAAGGGTGGTTATCCAAACGGATTCGGAACTTGTCTGCGGTTGGTTTAAGGGCTCTTTAAAAATACCTTGGCATTTGGAGAATATTTTAAAAGAAATTAAGTCTTTGGCAGCGTCTATGACTTTAGTTTGCCATCATATTTATCGAGAGGCCAATGCGGTGGCTGACTCATTGGCGGATAGAGCTCTAAAGGATCACCGGACAGTCCATTACAAGGGGACAGCTTTGCCGAGGAAAGTTGCTGGATTGGCCGTGTTAGATCGTCTTCACACGGCGTATATACGCCATGGGGATGCGTAACCCCCTGGTATTGGGGTGATTGATGCGTTTTGGCTGTTCGGGTGACGATCCGGTGCAGACTAACTGCTGCTGGCAGACTTGCGCGGGCAGGATGCTATCCTCTGTTTCGGCAGAGCTCTCTGTAGCAAAACAGAGCGTCTCTGCTCCAGTTGGGGGCTCTCTCTCGGTGCGTTTGCTGGGTATGTTGCTATGGCTTTTGCGATGGCGCGTCCTGCTGGTTTTGCAGTGGTGCGCTCTTTGCTCTCTGCTGCGACACATTATAGGACAACAAGGGTGTGATGTTGCTGTGTCATTCAGTGGATGGAAGGCTTTGCTACTGTGCGGGAAGAGCGTGGTGCGACCATTGCTCCCTGCGATGACACAGTGGAGACAGCAGTTTTTGTGTTGCTGCGGCAGAGTTTTCAGCGTACATTCGTCAGGTTTTAATCCAGCATATTTAATCGGTGGATGGAAGGTGATTGCTCGCAACATTGCTTGTTTTTGGTTCCGGCTTTTGCTTGTTTTAGTTTCAAATTTGGTTTTCAGGCTTATGTTTTAAATAGAGGTTTTTTTCTTTGATTTTTGATCTCTATACGGGTAAAGTCGTCATGTACCCCCGTAACGTTTGTAAATCATTTTTTTTGATAAGTAATAAAGGTCTGGCATCACATAGGTTCCCCTCCCCACTGGAGGTTTAAAAAAAAAAAAAAAAAAAAAAAGTTGTCAAATGCACACGGAGTCCAACTACTTGCAGGATCGACCATCTAAGAAACCTAAAAAACATGGACTTTCTCACTCTGGAAGAATCAAAAGCTCATTACACAAGAAACTAACATAAAGAGGTAATTGAAAAGAGCCAAGTTCCTTGGACTGATGACAACCACCGGGGTTATGTATTGTAGCATGAATTGGGATCGAGGTTGCAAGTATTTGTGAAGTCTTCGTATGAAACATCAATAAATACATCACATTTTTGTATCAACATGGATTGGGACATTTCGTTGCAAGTCCTTGTAAAGTCTATGAATAGTCTCATCCCAACTTAAGTACTTGCAAATTCTATGAATATGTCTCATCCCAACTTAGGTATCAATTTTATCAATGGAAAATGACTTTGAGGACCTACTTTTTAAGAAAGTAGATCATTTAGGTATCATAGTTAAGATATTTACTAATTTTATACTTTCATTACCGATAAGGCATCTTTTGTTAACCTACTAAAATAAAAAGATATTTCTACACTTTTTTTACTAATTAAATTCGAAACCTAACAAAATAACTAATATGACGGCTCCATTCACACATAATTATATATATTCCCAAAGATGAATTGAGTGTTACAGTTGACCCACTAGAAAGTCAGAACATGAAAACAATCAGTTTAATCTTTTTCCATTCTTGAAAGCTTCTCAAATCAAGTTGCTCGAGAGTACAAATATTTCGAAAGTGGCCCTCTTGGCCACATCTACGACAATACATGGGTCTCTTCCATATTTCTTGCAATTCGATGCGTTTCTTCTTAGGAAGTCCCGGTCTAATACGAATAGAATGTTGTTTAATCATTGGGGCTTCATTTACAATTAATCACCTATTCTATGTTTCTATTTGTAAGATGTAATGTGAATATATTTGCTCTTGTGGTTTTCTTTTAACCAAGTGCTGCAAATTATAGAATGAAGAACCTGTCTAATTGTCGAGGGAACTAGCGAGGGACCCCACCAGGGGGGAGGGCGGTGGGGTAGGGAGTGGAAACCGTTCATTTTTTTTTGGGATGTGCATTTGACTTTTCAACGCACGCATCCCAAAAGTTCAATGCACATCCCGAGGGATGGACGGCTCCCCCCCCTGTGGGGTCCCTCGTTGGTTCCCTCGACAATTAGAATTTTTCTAGAATGAATTATTTCTTCAAATGTATGTGTATGTTATACAAATATCACTTTTCTGGGAATTCCCTGAAACCCAGACAATTCTAATTATGGAAATAGTTCTTAGGAGGTGGATTACTAGTTTACAACTATTAATGACTCACACCAACCATAACAAAATTCCAAATAAACTAAAGGATGAATTTAATTAAAAGAAAAGGAAAAAAGGCATATATTGCTAGAACTTGTCTAGAGAGCTAGGTCAGGCATACTAGACTCGCGCCAGGCCAGGCCCAATACCTTTCATCGTCTTAAAGATGCTTATAATGCCTCAATCGAAAAAATGTTCATAATGCCTCGATCGAACACAATCACACTCACGTAAAGGCACCCTGGCGCTAGGGGCCTGGCTATCTAGATCAAAACCGAAAAACATGTTTATATCTCGAGGTTCATCTATGAGTTATTATTTGAAGGACATTTGGGTAATCAACGTGAGCATTTTGACAGGCAATGCACGTTGATTGCTAGTCCTGGGGGGAGACTGTAACAGTGTTCAATGATAGAGTAACATCTAATTAGCTATTTATGATAGGTGCCAAATCGCAATAACCCAATTTTTTTGTCCACATCTAATTTTTCATTTAAAATTAATTTTTACCAATTAATTTTATATACCAATTTGATTTGTCTCCCATATATTTATCTTCTGTGCTCCTACAAAGTAGCTTGTTTGATTCATTTTCTTCCCCATAGATTGGATGGAGTTTTGTTTAGCAATTGATGTTTTATATAGTTATTTATGTATTGTTCAAATTGATTTTTTTGTTAAAGTAATTAATTACTATATTATCATTAATTAATTATGACTCATTACTCCATCCCCTTTCAACATAAATCCTGGCTTCGTCAATTGATGAGGCCTTGATTAGTCAAATTACCAATAGAAGATGGGATGGAACCTGTGAAACTATTCTCTTGCAATGAGAATCGTTCAAGAGATTTGAGATTTCATGTTTCATAAGGAATGTGACCGGAGAGATGATTTGTGTCCAGGTAGAAAATGGTCATGTAAGTCAAATTACCAAAAGATGACGGGATTGGACTAGTAAAATTATTAAAGGCCAGTTCTAAGCTCACTAGAAATTTGGGGTTCCCTACTTCAAAAGGAATGTGACCGTAAAGTTGATTTTCCCACAGAACCAAGTCAAACAATTTGGATAGGTTACTCAAGGTAGGAGGTAGTAAACTTACTATAACTTGCTTATTTCAAAACATTTTCAAGTGATTTAAATTGTGTTCATTTTATAACTCAGAGTACTACATTTTTTTTGTATGAGCTTAAGAATCAGTCTCAATCGAGTGTAAAAGTTGGTCGAAAGTCAGGAATAGTACCCCGTTTTCTTTATTGGACAAATTTGAGTGACTTTAGTAAAATGACCATAACTTGCTCATTTTAAAACATTTTCAAGTGATTCAAATTATGTTCATTAAATAACTCTGATTACTACATGTTTTGTGTTTTGATGAGCTTAAGAATCGGTCTCAATCAAGTGTAAAAGTTGGCCGAAATTCAGGGCAGTACCTTGTTTCTTTACTGAACAGATTTGAGTGATTTTAGTAAAATGACCATAACTTGCTTATTTCAAAATATTTTCAAGCGATTCAAATTCTGTTCATTAGATAACTCTGGGTATTACATTTATTTTGATGAGTTTGATAATCAGTTTCAATCTAGCGTATAAGTTGGCCGAAAGTCAAGGACAATACCTTATTTTTATGTTTTGAATGAGTGAGTGTTAGGTTGTTTTGGGAAGAGAGGAGAAGAGGGGAGGGGGGGGGGGGGGGGGGGGGGGTTGTTGCTCCATTCTCTGTTGATGTACAAGAAGTGAAGAGAAAAGAGAAAGAACACGGTGGATGAGGATGGTTCTCGCCTGATTTCATCATAACATTCTTATACAAACAAAAGCTTCCAACCTTTCATCAACTCTCACATGTGAAGAGAATGGCTCAAACAAGCAAGCATAGTCCTCTAGAGTATTGAATCCTTTATCCATTTTTACTTCCAAATCTCCTACTCTTTTTATGAAATTCTCTTTGGTGGTTGGATCTGCATCGTCCTCAAGATACAAAACCAAGCATAGAAAGCACTTCTGCACTTTTACATTTCTCAAACGACTGTGATTGAAAAAAATCGTCATCCATACCTCTAATTTCTGATGGCGAGCTCCTAAGATCCTTCATAGATTTCCTCCATATCCTAACATCAAGCTTTTTTCTCATGACACGACCAACAATGATGAGGGCTAGGGGGAGACGACCACATTCAAGTACTACTTCCTTCGCAAAAGGGTGCACTTCAGGGTCAGAATTTGGTTGCTAAAATGATGTGGAACTTGATCTCCATGCTTCCTCCCTAGACAAAAGCTTCAACTTGATCTCCTTTTAGTATGCATAAAACAGTCCAGGAAAGTGTTGTTAGAACTATCTTGCATCCGTTCTCTTTGTTGGGCTTTGGAATCCCCACTACATCCAAAGGAACCCGAACTCACACTTCATCAATAATGATGTGGAAATTGTTGGCTTGCTTCAAAATTTGGGACAACTCAATAGCTCGACGATCTTGGCTTGCATACGTTGACAAATCCAAGTTTAGTTGTCACTAAACCATGTCTAACTTATAGTCACTTGAAACTGTAACCCAGATGGTTTATAAAAGTCTTCAGTGATCGCAAGTAGATTGTTGATCTTTTTCATGGTTGTTGTCTTCCCATAACCACCCATAGCATAGATGCTGATTTTATGAATCATAGGACTCCTTTAAGGCTTCAAGATGTCATCCACATTCTTCTCGACCGTGGACTTGCCGGTTAATATTGGTGCATCCAACACTATTGCTCTAGTTACAAACTGCTCAAAAAAAGGTACAGACTGCTCAACAACTATTTCATTAGTAAATCGGCTGGTTTCTTCCACAACAAAGTACCTCAGCGATTGCCATCTGTAAAAGGAAGTTGGCTCTTTCCAGTTTCCTCTTTATGTCAGTTTCTTGTGCAATGAGCTTTTGATTCTTTCGAGTGAGAATGTCCATGATTTTTTAGGTTTCTTAGATGGTCGATGCTGCAAGCAATTGGACTGCATATGCATTTGACAACTGATCCAACAACAATCAATAGTTTTTTTTTTTTTAAATTGGACCATTGACCATTTTTATATATTTATTAATCCATGCCCGAATGCTACATGGTTGACCCTATAAGATTAACCAAACCAGGCCTGAAGGCTACAGTATTGTTGTCACTTAATATCCTTTATAGGTCCATTCTAGCCGGATGAACAAAAAAAAGTGACTGAGAGGGAAAGAAATTAAAAGAGATGGATGGAGTTGGTGATTCCCATAACAAAATATGGTAATTGGCAAAGATTTTAGTTAATATACCACATACAACCACCAGTTCATTCACAAATCACAAGTTAGGTTTTACTTTTCTTACCAATGTCTGAAAGCTAACAATGGACACAGTCAAATTAAACATAATTCAGGCCATTGGTAATTAGGCCTTACCTAAAATTTGAATGGGAAAAAAAATCTTGAATTAGTATTTAATCTCTCCTCACGTGTTAAGTTTAGGGTTTATTGGAGAGATGGAGGGTGATGGTGACGGTGGTGTCGAGTAGTGGTCGGTTGATGAAGACCTAGCTTCATAAGGTCAAATCATGGGTGGTGAGTGTCGGTGTTGGTGATTGTTGATGGTAGATATGGTGCTACTGTCAACCGGAAGGATTTGGCGGTGGCTGTGAAACTCAGTTGGGGTACGAAAAACTGGTACCCATGCATTTAACCTCATAGTCATAGGTGTTAAGAGTGGATTATGGTAAACTTTGGGGACCAAACGAGTATACACAAAACTAGGGTAGGTAAATCACTTTTTTTTTAAAAAAATTTAATTTAACCGAACCACTGAATAAGGTGTGGAGGGGGGGCTTAAGTAGCCTTAACCTTGCAATTTAATGCATCTTAAGATAACTAAAATACATGTGAGAGAAACATATTATTATAAACTATATGCAACTATTATAATGGAGAGAAAAAAAAAGAAAAAAGATTAAGCCTTACCCTCTAGAAACCTATAAAGTCAAATGCATAACTCCACAAAATTCACAAAGCCCCTAGCTTGAAGAATTAATTCCTTATTATAACAATCTTCTGATTATGCCTAACCTGATTTCCTTCCCCAATTTGCCCTCTCAACTTAATTCTATTTATATTTAAATTAGCCCTTCCTAAACATTATATAATTATACCTAACCCTAATATAACTTATTTTAAGCTCTCAATTATATATAAATTATAAAAAACCCTTAATTATAATATAAATTATAAATGGGCCCTTAATTCTAACTTTTAGATTTTTTCATTTGCCCTCCGAATATCTATACTTTTTACAATAAAAACCAACTCCTCATAAACATTGATTAATTATACTTAAGCCCCTAACATAATTTATCTAAAACCACCAATTATCTATAAACTATAAATAGACCCTTTATCTATAAAAAAAAAAAAAACTATAAATACACTCTTACAATAGTGAGAGTGTAATTTTTAGTGACAATATTTTTTTTGATTATTTTGCTTAGAAATTTTTAGTCAAATAACCTAAAATTTAGTTTTATTTATTATTGAATTTTTAAAATAAATTAAAAAATATTGAATATTCGCACATGTAGAGTGTGTTAGACACCTAGTTAAAAAAGCTAAAGCTGTGAAAAGAGAACCCCACGGAATGAAGTTGGCAACAAAATTTCCCGCACTACCAAATAAGAGTCCATGTCCCAAGCTAAAAGGGTATGAAGTCCAATAGCCACATTAACTACCACCAAACCTTAGCTCTCTCTTTTCGAAGATTGCAAGCTTACACACAGTGAGAGAAACAAACCAAGCTGCTGTTATATTATCTAAACTGTTGCCTACTCATGTGTTTGTGGAGTTAGTCCCTAGCTCCTTTGCTGAAGATCTTAAAAAGATTATATTTGATGATGCGAGTGGAAGGAAATACTTGCGAATGTAATTTGATCATTTAATCCTTTTATTTCCAGTGGTTTGGGGAGCTCATATATACCCCAACGCTTGTCTTTCAAAAAAAAAAAAAAAAAAACCTTAGCTCTCTCCCAAATAGCTAGAACCTCCATTCTTAAGCCTCTTTAACAAATGTATTGGTTTGCATATGGAATTGGGGGTTCTTCAGCCTTCATGGAAAGCACTTGATGGCTATCTATATGACTTTAGACCTCACCCACAGATCTTGGAGGCCCGATGTGGGCTTGAAGGGCCTGGTATCAAAGAACATAAAAGAAAAAAGTTCAAATAAATGCTTCTACAATACTTTTTTCGACTTGGGATTCAAAATTTACATAAGATCCAGTAGGAAAATAAATTTGAAAATAGGATACAGACGGCCCGGTGTTACTCAAATTTTGGGCCTCCAAAGTTAATGATTTTCATGGCCCGATGTGGGTCAAATGCATGAGTTCATTAGGTTTTTACTCTGTTCTTATGCCATTGTTGTTGAATGTGTGAAATAAAGAAACTTGTCGTAAGATCCTAGTGTTTAATTAAAGTTCATTTCTTATCATGGCTTTGCTCTCTTCTGATTCAAAGTTTTCATATTTTCGTTAAGTAAATTCAATTGAGAGGAGTATTATAAAACCCCAAATTTGTCTTTTGCACCCAAAAAAGAGTTGTGGGTTTTGTGCAATGTTTGTGTCTGTGGGGGTTTCGCACCTTGCTTGTAAATTTCTAAATGTTCCTGCAAAATACAAATCATGAAAATTTGCAAGGACTTGGAGGGACGACTTCAAGTATGGAATTTCAATTAATATTAGTATGGAATTTCAATTAATATTAGTTGTAGACATAACAAGTTTGGTGACTCTCTGCTTGGAATTGCATAATCCTCTTTATCAACGGGTCCAGTTTATTTTAACTGTTACCCCCAATTATTCAATGTCTCTTTGGGATCCACATATCCTAGATACACTGACCCTCAATATTCAGACCAATGGCTTTGACATGGCTAAAGGTTCCGAACCCATTGCACTCATCTATAATATCACTTATAGAGCTATGAAGACTCAGCTTTGCCCAAAAGCCCTTCATACAGATGAAAAAGGACAAACAATCCTTTTTGAAATCAATGACCAAAAAACTAATGTTATTGTTCCAAGAACAATTCATTGGAATCAGGTCACCCTTCCAGAATCCTGAATCATTGAAGGAGCATTTGTTCCTAGAAGTCTTTCACCCAGTCAAATAGACAATATATATACTCGCCCAGATGGGACAGTTGAAGTAAGATTTAGTGATCTACGAATTACTAATCTTGACCCATCTAAATTCCAATCAGGTCGTAGATCTAAATCATCATTCAGAACTGCTCCTACTCAACTTCCACGAGCTCCTACTCCAAAAGCTCTTCCTCATCTCAATTTAGCAAATAGTAGGACCAATCCTAATTATCCACAAATTCCTCAACCAGTATATAATCCTCCAGATCAAACTTCTGAACTATCAAAAGAAAACCAATCTCCAACCCAATCAGAAATGAATTTTCTACCACGAGTTCATTGTCTAACCAAATCTTTCAAATTAGACAAAGAACATATAAAGAAAGAATTTATGTCTTCACAGAATACTAAAAGAAGAACAAGATTTCAAGCTCAGACAACTGCCTCTGAACGACTTGAACTTAGTAAAAAGTTCTATGAATGTTGTGAAGCATTGAAAGAGAACTTACCATTCTTAGATTGGTATTTTAATGTTCATCTTCCCAATATTCATGTTTTGAATGTATCACCCAAAACATGGAAGTCACCTGATGACAAAAAATTCAATGCAATCCTACGCCCTCTTACTGATTTAAAATTCTCTGTTACAGACCAGAATTACCAAGCTTCTCCATTCCAAACCCATGAGAATTAAACCCATGGCGTTAGTAAAATTATTCAACAAAATAATTATACTAACATTCTGCTCTCAGAGTTAGGAGAAAAATTAGTTCAAGATCAGCTTGTTATTGATGAATTAAAAAAAAAACTAGCTGATAAACAAAGTAAAGAAACTAATGAAGTAAGACAGGCACAGGAAGTTAAAGCGAAGAATGTTTTCTTCCAACCTCCTGCACCCATTGCTCAGCATACGTTTACTTCATCTAACCAATTACTCAAAGAGATTGATGCTAAACTTGAAGCATTAAAAATGGATTCAAGGCTCAAAATTAATACTTTATCAAATCCTAACTTTTCAGCTATGGATTCTGATATAAGTGAAGATTTTGATCCAATGACAGAATTGGATAGATTAAATTTTATCCCTTATCATCAAGCTAATCCAATAAAATATGCAAAGCAATCTCAAAAACCACCCAAATGGCATAATCCAATGCCTACAACACGAAATTTTTATCCAAGACCTTCACTGCCTGACATGCAGTATGAAGAACTCCAACTTCAAACCTTTGGTTCCTTGTCCTCTAAAGACTTATATATTTGGAATATTGATGGTCTTTCTGAAGAAGGAATTTTAGAATTAACCCAAGAAATGGTTATGATGGCTTCCACCCATCGAGCTGAAAATAAGGATGATTTTACCATTGCTACTGTCATCATAGCAGGGTTTTCAGGCCTTATCAAAGGATGGTGGGATAACTATCTATCTCTGGCAGAGAAAAGAGAAATTATGCAAGCAGTAAAAATAGGACCAGATGGTTTAGCAATGAAAACCGAAACTGGTCAGTTTATTCCTGACTGTGTTCCAACTTTAATATGTTCAATTCTCAAACATTTCATTGGGAATCCCAGTGAATTCCAAGGCAAAGCAAAAGACCTCCTCATGATTCATAAATGTCCAACCCTCAGTCATTTTAGATGGTATAAGGATATTTTTATGAAAAAGGTTATGCATCAACCAGATGCATCTAATCCGTTTTGGAAAAGAAAGTTCATCTCAGGACTCCCTGAGATTTTTGTAGAAACTGTTCGTGGAAAACTCCAGGACCAATCCCATGGAGATATCCCATATGATCAATTAACCTTTGGAGATTTAATCTCCTTTATCAACAAATGCGCCCTGCACATTTGCAATGATCTTAGGTTAAAAAGACAGCTTAAAAAACATGTTAATGGACCTAAAGAATTAGGAGACTTCTGCCAACAATATGGTTTTGAAGATGAGTAAGGCTAGATGGCGAGGAAATGAGCGAGGAAACCAGCGAGGGGAGTGAGGTGGAGGGAGGGGAACCTTTCCCTCTCCTCGGGATGCGCTCGTTGAATTTTCTTGCACGCATCCCGAGGGGAGGGAATGGTTCCCCTCCCTCCACCTCACTCCCCTCGCTGGTTTCCTCGCTCATTTCCTCGACATTTAGAATTCCCCTTTGAAGATTATAGGGCCCCTGCCCTAGCCCATAAATCTTCCAAACAAAAATACAAGTCTCATCCTGCTAGACAATTCAAATCCAAAAGGCCTTATGGTCCCAAACCACCCAAAGATTTGGATAAATACTATAGTAAGCCCAAAAGACATGGGACACATAAGCCCAAACCAGCTTACAATAAACATTTTAAATCCACATCAAAGCCTGTTTGCTTTAAATGTGGAAAACCAGGCCATTATGCAAAAAAACTGTAACACAGTCCAAAAGGTCCAAGCCCTTGAAGCCCCTGACAATATTAAACAAATGTTTCTCAATACCCTCTTAGATTCTGAAGTTGAATCTTCTGATGAAGATCTTCAGTTATGGAATCTAAATCAATCATTTGATTCAGATATATCAGATCACTCAGAGACATATGCACCAGGAGCTTGCCATTGTCATCAATCCAAAACCATCAATATGTTATCCAACTCTAAACAATCACAAATATTGTTAGACTTTGTGGATAAAATTGATGATCCAAGTCTTAAAACTAAATACCTTCAGCATATTAAGACTTCAATAACACAACCTAAAGCATTACCTGAAGTCATTACTCCCTTCTATGATCACAAGGATATTATAGATCGATTTAAAAGATCTATTTCATCATCTTCCCCTGTCAGCCTTTCTGACCTGCAATTTGAAGTCAATACAATCAAAAAGGAAATTACGCTCCTTAAACAAAATCAATCTCTAAACAATCTTCAAATCCAAGCTCTCCAAAACAATCAAACAATACTATCCTCTGATAAAGAAGAATGTATTGGAGAACCTTCATCTAAAGAATTAGATGACTCTCACTTTCTCAATAATATTAATCAAAAACAACTCATACCCCATCAAGTAATTATCCAAAAATGGTATGTTGTTATAGATTTGTTTATTCAAAATGAAACACTCATATCAGTTATCGCCTTGATAGACTCAGGAGCTGATATGAATTGTATCAAGGAAGGAATCATCCCTTTTAAATATTTCAAAAAGACAACCCAAAGTTGTACACAACAGACAACTCACGTCTGAAATATTTCACAAATTACCAAATGCCCATATTTGCAAAGATAAAATTTGCATTAAGCAACATTTTCTTCTTGTAAAAAATATGGAACAAACAATGATATTAGGAGCACCTTTTATCACCTCAATCTCACCCTTCACAGTTTCTAATGAAGGAATTAAAACTTCCTACTTAGGAACAAACCTTGAATTTCCATTTCTTTTTCAAACCAGAAATTTATAAACTTAATCAAATTACCAAAAAAGCCTTTTTAAACTTCATTTCACATAAACAGCAACAATTAAATTTTTTAAAACAAGAAATTAAATACAAAAGAGTTGCCAGCCAACTTCACGATTCAATATTACAATTTCAAATTATTCAATATCAACAACATATCCAAAAGGAACTTTGTTCCAATCTTCCTAATGCCTTCTGGCATAGATCTCATCATGTTGTCCGCCTTCCATATGGACCAGGGTTCGATGAACGCAAAATTCCCACAAAGGCTCGTCCTATTCAAATGAATAGCGAGCTTATGGAATACTGTAAGCAAGAAATCCAACAATTGTTGGATAAAAACCTTATCCGACATTCCAAATCCCCATTGGAGCTGTGCGGCCTTCTATGTTAGAAAAGCTGCTGAACTTGAACGAGGGAGTCCCAGGTTAGTTATTAACTATAAACCCCTTAACCAGGTTTTACAGTGGATAAGATACCCAATTCCTCATCAAAGAGATCTTCTTAAAAGACTTCACAATGCTTGTGTCTTTCTAAGTTCGATCTAAAATCTGGATTCTGGCAAATCCAAATCCATCCCAAAGATAGATATAAAACTGCCTTTAATGTACCCTTTGGACATTACGAATGGAACGTAATGCCCTTTGGTCTCAAAAATGCTCCCAGTGAGTTTCAAAATATCATGAATGATATTCTCTCCCCTTTTTCTCAATTTACAATCGTGTATATCGATGATATACTTGTTTTCTCATAATCAATTCCAGCCCACTGGAAACACCTTTATCAATTTGAACATTGCATTAAGAAAAATGGATTGGTTCTATCTCCCACTAAAATCAATTTATTCCAAACCAATGTCCGATTTTAGGCCACAAGATTTTCAATGGAATGGTCACTCCCATTTCCAGATCAATTGAATTTGCAGCAAAATTTTTTGATGAAATCCGGAATAAAACCCAATTACAAAGATTCCTTGGATCCTTAAATTATGTTGCAGATTTTTACAAAGGCCTTCGAGTTTTACTTAAGCCCCTTTATAGTCGTCTTAAGAAAAACCCAAGCCCATGGACTGAAGCTCATTCTCAGATAGTCCGCCAAGTTAAAGCCCAAGTTATCATTCTTCCTTGTTTAGGAGTCTCAGATCCCAAGGCTTTTAAGATTGTTGAAACAGATGCGTCCAACCTAGGGTATGGTGGTATTTTGAAATAACGTCTTCCTGACTCTTCGACAATCCAATTGGTCCGATACCATTCAGGTATCTGGAACACAGCACAGAGTAACTATTCAACTGTAAAAAAAGAAGTTTTAGCAATTGTTTTATGCATCATGAAATTTCAAGATGATTTAACAAATCAAAAATTTCTTTTACAAGTTGATTGCCAATCAGCAAAAGAGATCTTAATCAAAGATGTTTTAAATCTTGTTTCCAAACAGATCTTCGCCAGATGGCAAGGACTGATTTCTGCATTCGATTTCGAAATCAAATATATAAAAGGAGCAGATAACTCTCTTGAAGATTTCATCTCTCGAGAGTTCCTTCAAAAATGAGTTCTTCTCAAAACTCATCTCCAAAGCAGACCCTTCCTGCAAAGCCTCAAACAAAAGCCAATTATGCGAAGAAGCCTTCTGCTTCTCCGCCTCCAAACCCTTTTTCATATGCCCTTCAATTATCCCAGAGGTTCTCTCCTCTTGGTCCAGTCACTGATTCAGGTTCCTCCATGACCAACTTTCCAAAGCCTAATCAGGCACCCCTGCCATATATCAATAAGACATATTTCGACTATATATGTATGGTTGAACCTTGTCTATATGCTTTGATCTCAGAACCTCAAAGCATTGCTCGAAATTTTTTCTCCCTTGACCAACAATTTGAGGAAGCAGATACTTCAAAAACCAGAGAATTCTATGAATTCATATTGGTTGACTCTGACTCAGTAATCATAACCCATCATTATGATGATGATCAGAAGTCTCGAATTACCTTCTCCAAGTGTCAGATCCTCAAAATCCTGACAGAAGCAGATTGGGGTCAAGTACCCCGATATCACAAGAAGTTCTCTCAGAACTTTACCCCTCAAACTTACAATTATCTTGACTACAAAAATGCGTGGTTAAGAGCTTTCTTAGTCAATTCTCAGAGCAGTAGCCACTCTTGGTTCTTTCTGTTCTGCAAAAAGTTCAATCAGAAATCTCTCCCATTTTGGTTTCAACACATTTGGTGGAGTTTCTTTGGTCCGGTTCTTGACATTCTTCATCCCACAGTTAAATAAGGATGGAATGTCTTCAAAGAGAAGTACCAGCCTCCCATTCCTGTAACTGAACAAATTTTGTCAGTCTGGTTCTTGATTAGATTTAACTTAGCATGGATCATGTGTTGGGACTACATCTGTTCTCACCTTGATTCGTCACTAAGTCTTTCAAAGAATAAACCTCAATGGTTTTGCCGCCGCACCAAAGTCAAATGGTGGCAACGTTTCGACCACTCCAAAGTTACCAAAGAAGGTGTTCTTGCCTTCTTCTCCAACAAAGAGGTGTCTCATACACTACTGCCTCCAACTCTGCCCCTTGCAGAAACATCAAGTGCAAAGCTTCTTAAACGAAAAATTAGGAAGCATATTCTTGCCAAACCCACCAAAGCTCAATTAATGGAAACTCTATCCCAGATCTAATCAGATGAAGCAGACGAAGAAGACGATCCAGCAGTTGATCTTAATGAAGATGATTATTTCAATATCTTCAATCCTCGAGATCTTTAATGGACCCACGTCCATTATCAAAGGCAGCATCTGCCAGCACCATATCAAACAAAATGCTTTCGGTCACAGTCTTCCGACATCCCGACAAGCATCTTTCTTTTATCAAAAGCATCCACATGATGCTACAGTCAAAGTATCTCCAACAGTACCTGCTGACAATCCTCCAAACAGTATTTGCCGACAGTCAAAAGGTGAACAGTCAAAGCACTAGCAACAGTTCTCCTCCAATCAATCAATGGATCAGCTCCAGCTCATCCTTCAAGACAGCGAAGGGAAGCCTTATCTCTTTCCCTTTCTTATCTCTTCTATCCTCTATAAATAAAAGCCAAGTCTTTGAGAAAAAACTCAGACACAATTAGAACCCCATCTCCTGTTTGTATCCCTTAGGCATAATATTGTAACCTTCTACTTCCAACCTTCTTCCTTCTCTTGTACATCCTTCCCTCTAGTAAGTCTCCTCGGTAATCTTTATTTTTATTTTTAACATATAAGCATATTTTTATATTTATGATTTTACAAAAATCTTATCTTAAAAGATGAAGTGGTTCTACAAAGAGTTCAAGCTTAGTGCCTTGGTGGAGAAAAATAAATCACATTTCAACAGGGATTAATATGGATGCGGGTGATTAAGACTATCAGTCCACTCTACTAACCCATCCTCTTGCCAAAATTATTGAAATTCCGGTAGTGAAATTCTCTTGCCAAAATTGACAGTGCAAATTCTCCTGTTGAAATGGCAGTGTAATATCCCCTATCGGAATTATTGAAATTCCGGCAATGGATGATGGATTGGTGGAGTGGACTTACAATCGTAATCCTCCCCCTCAACGCAATGTGCTGGACTTATCTTTTTTTTTTTTTTTTTTTTTGTGTTTCAGCATTTGTGCTGACTTATCTTTTCTTCCTGTTTTTTTTTGTGACTGGCAGCGTGGATGTAAAGAGAATGTCGGTAGGTGTGGATAGCATTTGATTGGAGAGAAAAATCTTTGTTTATACATGGACTTAAAATGGGTTCACTATAACAACTCTCCCTTTCAAAAAAAAAAAATTAAAAATAAATCAACGTCATCATCATCATACTATTCTTCTCCCCCTTTTTACTTGATGAGCTGATGTTGTTTGTCACTTTTTTTGTTCTTTCCTTTTCTCAGTGGTTGTTGATTTGATGAGAATGATTAAAAGGGTCAGGAAGGAGCTTGATGGGTTGGTGGAGTGGAAATGAGATTTTTTTTTCTTCACTATTTCTTTCACCTTTTTACTTCTGCCAATTTTTTTCTTTCTTTTCATCTCTCCCACACAATTTTGTCCCCTCATCGTTCCCAAAAAGACAATTCCCATCATTCCCTGTTTTGTTGATATCAGAAATGAGAGGTTTGATGGTGGATTGTGTAAGAGTTCTCTTGAGAATAACTGTTGATCCATTGTTGGATCGTGAAGGAGTGGGTAAGATTGGTTTTTTTTTTTTTTTTTTTCATTGGGTGTTTGATTTTGGGTTTGCAGAGATTCAGGATGGGTTTTGAAAGGTTCAAAGATTCAAGGTCAGATTTTTGGATTTTACATAGCTTCAGTTTTGGCTCTTTTGGCTATGGGTTTCTTTGTGTGTGCAGCGGAATGGATGACTCTGATGCCATGTTGAATTTGTGAAAAAATGGGAAAAGAAGAATTGAGAGGGAAGTGGTGAGAAGAAGAACACTGAAGACTACATTGTATTCACTTTCATACTTAAAATTGATTACATTGAGTTTCCTCGCTGGTTCCCTCGACAATTAGAATTTTACATTCAATCGGTTGGTATGATTGATGTGCATGGGTGGATTAGTGCAGACGCATTGACATTTCAGTAGTGAGAGGGCGTTTGTTTTTTTAAGTGTTTAAAAGCTAACTTCTAACTGAAAGTTCTGAAGGAGCTTCTGAATGATTTGTTTGTTTTAATTTTAAATGAGCTGTTGATTAGAAGTTGTAAAATTAAAATATGTTTGTTTTTAGGTGTTGAATGAGAATTGTTTGACAATTTTGCTCCACTGAGCTAAAAATAATTATGACATAAATATTGTGCTTAAAATCATATCGAATACGACTTTGGCGTTATTGTTGAATTTGAGCAATACGTTTGTAGCGTTTCAATTAGTTATTTGATGAAATCATTAATTCAAACATGAGTTATTTGATTTGATATCTTATGATACGCATAAGGCACAAAAATTATATGCTAAAAACTTGAAAATATACATGAAATGGAGAGTTTGAAAGATGAAGAAAAACTTGAAAATACATAAAAAGAAAATAAATATGAATGAGAGAAAAGAGAACCACAATGTTTGGTGAAGAGAATGAAGGTGTGCCACCAAAATTTAGCCCTACTTACTTTTAAGAAAATGAGGGCAGCAATTGTCATTACAAAATTATGTTAAGGTTATTATTGAAATAATTTTTCAATAAGTACTCAGTGCTAAGTGATTAGCACCTCCTTGTTGCTTACTCCAATCAGAAGCAGAACTTCTTATCAGAACTAAAAAAAATCACTCCAAATAAAATGGTCCACTTCTTATTAAGACTTCTGACTCTATTCAGAAGCAAAAATAAACACCCTTGAATCATGTTTTTCAAGAAGGGAACTTTATGGTCGATATACTTGCTTAGGTTGACTAGAGCAACATGCATTCATCACTTAATTTATGTTGAAACTCTAGTAAAAGGGTTGAAAAGGCTTCCCATATGTTTAAGAGTTAAAAAAAGTTTGTATAAGGGACATGTCTTGTATGAATATGTCCTACTTTGTTTTGCTTTTTCAATAACACCATTGGTCTACCTAACTCCCTCCGTACGGAGTGTTTTGCCAAAAAGAAAAGAAAAGAGAAGAGAGAATACAATGAGTGGTGCAGTTATAATGTAATATACATAATCAAACAAATGCTCGGTCAATTTTACTCTACCGTGCATGTATCATTTTGCTTTGGGCATTAGTGTACTTTCATTTGCTTAGATACAACAATGAAAAGGTGTTTCTTTGTGTTTTGGCATGAGAATTTTCACATTAATTGATTTTACCTAGTTTACACTATTTTATTGCAAATAAGATTTTTACTACCAAGAAGACTTAGGGCATGTTTGGTTACCCTTTTGACCATTGTAATGTAATGGCTATTACAATGGTCAATTACATTCCTTTGTTTGGTGAAACAAAAAATCATTGTAATGGTAATCTCCATTACAATGGTCAACTACATTCCTTTGAAAAGGCTTCCCATAAACTAGTGATGGTCATGGTTGTTAGTTTCACATTAGTGGTCACAACATATTGCGTGTTGTTTGGAGATACCCTTCCTTACCGAGAAGGCATTTCGCCATTCTAAAATGTCTGTTTGTGGATATCATCAGTTAGTAATATATAATCGCACAGATTTTGTGATTCCCATATTTCACCTAGCTTGCTAAGTAGCATTGATAAAATGAAAAATGACTTTTAATGTCTTTCTTTACAAAATAGACTATTTAGATATCGTAGCTGATGTAATGGCTAATTTATATATACTTTTATGACTGACAGAGACTATTTTATTAATTTAGGTTAACTTATAAAGTTATAAGACATATTTACCTTTCCTAAACAAATAAATAATCTAATTTTATACTTTTATAACCAGCGGAGACTCTTTATTAATGATTCTATTTTTTATTATTATTATTATTATTATTTTAACCCTTAACCCCTCCCACCCATGCCGTTGGTAGGTATCGATATTAAATATTATAATTATGAACAACAACTTATAAGTTTTTTTAAGTTTTCATTGACTAATAAGTTAATCAAATTATTATGGTAAGGTTTGGTAAACTTTCATAATGTAGTTAATGATGATTAGAAATTTGATTTTAATTTATTAATAAAATCTATTTGATTAACTTTTCATAAATTTTAACATTCCAATGGAATTATAATCAAGGATTGTAATTTTGTTTTTCGAGTTAATTAAGGTCTCCTGATTTTAAGAAATATTTCGGCTTGTAAAGAAAAAACGTAAAATTTTTAAGGATAAATGAAATATATATATAATTAATTAATTTCAAGGGTATATTAAATATGTGAAAATAAGATGCAAGTAAATAAATATATTAAACACATTAAATGAAGAAGAAAATTAGGGTGGTTTAAAAAATCAATAAATAATTAGAATAATGGATAATTAGAAGAAGAAAATTCCAAAATTTATGAAAAAAAATCCTTGAAAAATGTAATTTTTAGTAACTGTTTTTTTTTTTTTACTTTTACCAAAAAAAGAAATTTATGAAAAACCTCTGAAAAAATGTAATTTTTAGTAACTGTTTTTTTTTTCTTTTCGTAAATTCAAAAAAATGAAAATTTCGTGTAATTTCGCAAAATCGCAATCCTTGCCATTGCCACATTTACAACTTCTCTGTTACTTTTTTTTATTTTTTTTAGCCTCAATGGTTCTAAGTATTGAAGGAAGAAAAAAAAACATGAAACAAAGAGTAGCTAAAAAATAAAATTAAGAAAAATAAAAATATCATTTATAAAAGAGTCATTGTTGGTCATAAAAGTAAAAAAATTAGGTTCTCTATTTTTTAGGAAGAATAAATATGTCATGTAAATTTATGAGTTAACTTGAGTTAATGAGATAATCTTTATTGGTCATAAAAAGATAAAAGTAAGTACAAATTAGCCATTACATCAACTATATTATTTAAATGGTTTATTTTGTGAAAAAAAATATGCCATAAAAGTCCTTTTTCGTAAATAAAAAAGGTAATTGATCCAATTAAAAAAAATACTTATTGAGTGTTGTTGAACCGGTTGTTCAAGTTGTCAAATACACACGGAGTCCAACTGCTTGCAGGATCGACCATCTAAGAAACCTAAAAAAATGGACTTTCTCACTCTGGAAGAATCAAAAGCTCATTACACAATAAACTAACATAAAGAGGAAATTGAAAATAGCCAAGTTCCTTGGATTGATGACAACCACCAGGGTTATGTATTGTAGCATGAATTGAGATGGGGGTTGCAAGTATTTGTGATGTCTTTGTATGAAACATCAATAAATACATCACATTTTTGTATCAACATGGATTGGGATATTTCGTTGCAAATCCTTGTAAAGTCTATGAATAGTCATCCCAACTTAAGTACTTGCAAATTCTATGAATATGTCTCATCCCAACTTAGGTATAAATTTTATCAACGGAGATCATTTAGGTATCATAGATAAGATATTTACTAATTTATGCATAATTTTATACTTTCATTACCAATAAGGCATCTTTTGTTAATCTAC